>CANYLF010570326.1:0-12499 GCA_948193215.1 Bocquillonia castaneifolia | reverse complement strand
AAACTGATTATATACTGTACTCTAGAGCTTGAGAGGAGTCTGATGGTGTTTCATAATTTAATTCTGACACCATTTGTACCGGTGATTTGACCGGCCCCACATGTGGACCCCAACAGCGGGCCCCACACCCATTATTCATTTATACTGTAGTGTGTACTGTTCATTTATACGGGTAATATTCACGGCACTATAGCAGAGTACTATTCCCGGCACTGTAGCAGAGTACTATTCATAGTATTGTTTATTCGACCAAATATGTCATTGGACTCAATTTTCTTGCTGATTTCAATTGTGCAATTGAAATCTACAAATTATTTTTCGGTACTCTCTAAAAGCCTTTTTATATAATTTCAGGGTGTTTTTAAATAAATAATTTGAATAATAATTGCGTCCCAAAAATTAGTAAAAATTATGTTGAAGATTAATTCATATAGGTTTTGGTTAAAGAGCATCAGAATTAGAGAGATGGAATATAATCGCTAATCAGGTGAGGAAATAAGTTATTTTTTCTTGTGTGTGAGGGTACCCCAGTTGTACCATTGGATTATTGAGTTTGCATGTTAATTATTACTATATATTTGTTGTGTGATATATATGTATGTGCGTGTGTGTGTGTGTGTGTGTGAAATTAATTATTTTGACATATTAAGTAAATATTTAACATGTAAAAAGATGAGCATGTTGAGTAGGAATTTCTAACTTTGCTTGTGTGTTTAATTACTTGTCTTTTTACTTATATTGAATTTGATATGTGGATTTTCATGTTGGTTGGTTAATTGATAAAGTGTTTAATTATTGAATTGGTGAGTTAAGTCAAGTTGAGTTGTTGTTGATGTTGATTGTGTTTGAAATGGGCATGGATTGACTCGGGAAAGAGGGGTTATGTGTTTCGGGTAAGCTGAGCCGGGGAATAGCTGCCTATTTGAGGGAATGTGAGACTGAGCCAATGGGATAGTCTCGTCGGTGGCCACCTATTTACATTTGTGAAAGAATGAGAAAATGATTTGGTGAGGATGAGTCATCCGCCCGGTCTTGTGATTGAATTTGTGTATTTTTGTTAAGTCTTGTGTAAATGGTTGAATTGTCATTATGGTGTGATATTGATTAAATTGAGATTTTATGAATTGGTTGTGATGGTATTGTGCCTCACATATACGTGAAATTTACGAAAAAGGTGGCTGCGTGCAATATATATAAAGAAAATATATTACATTTCTCATAAGTGAAAGGTGGTTGTGTGCGAATATATTACCTTTCTTATAAGTGGATCATTTATGTCTGGTGTTTAATGATAACATTTTGATAGTTGAAATTGTGAGATTTTGAATTTGTGAGAAGTTGAAAGAATTGAGATAATCATGGATAACATTACAGTTGTTATGCCAATGTGTGTAATTGATATTGCACTTATTTTTTATGATGACGGTGTGATGAATTTACCGTGCTATGAATATTGAGAGTATCACATTTGATATATCCTTTATAACATGATAGTTATGATGTGACATAATTATTAAGATAATGCAATAAGATATTAGATGATTTAACTAAAAATGAAAGGTGTAATAAAGATTAGTATTGGATAATTGTATGTGATGTGGATTATGATTTATGTTCTAAATTTATTATATGTTGCAAATTTATTTGCTATACTGAATGTATTTATATGTTATGATAGATTGATATAAAATAACATGTGATGCCTGTAAAAAAGGAAGTATTGGATAAATATTAAGTTAATTATACACTTTTGGCTTTAGTGGCATCAATCCATCTTATTTTGAGGCTAACAACCATTTATCTTTGTCTAACAAAGTTCCTAAGTGTGTAGATTTTCAACCAAGCTAGTTTTGAATGACTCCTGTAAACCACACCCGTGATAAGGGGATCCGCGCCCGCGGCAATATATCACACCCGCGATGTGAGGATCGCCCCCGTGACCAGCGACATAGTTAGCCCGCGAAAAGAAAACCGCGCCCAGACTTTTTGGTGAAAACTTAGAAGCTTCTATACACTTAGATCCACGCCCATGACATACCAAGTCACACCCCCGGTTTGAGAAACAGAGAGCCCATTTATGAAGATTCGAGGTCGCGCCCGCGAAGGACTAAATCGCCCCGCGAGTTCATCAGACAGAAGCCACTCTTCAATGCAAACTAGCTCTCTCTCAAAGGCATTCTCTGCCCGATGATTTTACGCTCGCGATTAGAGATATCGCTCCTGTGGTCTGATGAAACAGAAAGCCGCTCTCAAAGGCATCCCCTGCCTAGTGATTTCACGCCCGCGGTTTGAGATGTCGCCCTCGCAACATTCAATGGAGTCTCTGAAAAACTAGCTGATGGACAGATCACGCCCGTGACTGATGGAACCACGCCCACGTTCTGACAGATTTCAGTGCATTTAATGTAAAAGTAACTAGATGTTAGAGACACCAATGGGGTTATTTCTAACAGCTAGTTTTGGGTATTTTGGCTATAAATACCCATCATAAATGTTCTTCTAGTAAGGACATTAATTCTTTGATAGCCAAACTCTTGTAAACTTATTTTTTATTCATTTTTAATTAATTGATCATTTGGTTATAGGTAGCTAGAACTTTAGAGCATTTGTTGCTTGGGTTGAGTGAATTAGTTATCCATTGTACTGGTGTCAATTCTTTGTGAGTTGGGGAAACACTAGGGATGGTTGTGAGTTAGCTAATTGTAAAACTCATTGTAAAGGTTTGATGTTAGCCTCTTGGAAACACTAGTGTTTGTGAGTGAGCCTTGGGTAAAATTCATTGTAAAGGTCGTGAGATAGTCTTTGAAATCTCATATTGTAAATGTCGTGAGATAGCCTTTGAAATCTCACATTATAAAGGTTGGAGATAGCCCTGTAAATCTCCTTGTTATCCTTAGTGGATAGTGGAATCCAAAATTGTGTATTTGGGAGAGTGGATGTAGGACAAGTTGGGTCCGCACCACTATAAATCTTTTGTGTTCTTCTTCTCTTCCCTAATCCATTCTTGAAGTAATTTTATTTTTCTAATTCCGCACCAATTCACCTCCTCTTGGGTTTTTCGGCACATAATTTAAAATTAATTCGAGTAAATGGACACAATCAAAATGAAAAATAAATTTTTTTTATCTGATGAAAAATTAAATTAGTACAATTCAGTAAAAAATAAAAGATTTAGTTAAAATTTCCAATCAACAAAATGGTTTTTTTTTTTTTTTTTGCTTATTAGGCTAACATTTTAAATGGACAGTATAATTTAATTAAGCATTTGTTTGGTGATAATTTTTATTTTTTAAAAAAAAAAATTCTAAACAAACAACTTATTACAATATTGAATGGGATCACCTATAGCCCTACAAACAACTACTATTACAACAAAATGCATGACCCAAGTCTTCAATAAAACTTCTCTTTTCATTGGACTTGTCAATAAAAAAGAAAAACTGGCAACCAATCTTTCTTCCATCCATAAAAAAAATTTGGCATATCTTTCTGTGCAGAAGGAAAGATGTCAAACTATGCAGTTGAGTCCTTTACTGTACCTACTAGTGATGGAGTAAAGCTCCATACAAGGCTATTCAGGCCTAAAGATGAAGGCAATGTTAAAGATAAACCGGTGACTGTTCTTGTCCATCCTTATACGATTTTGGGTGGTTGTCAAGCCCTTTTGAAAGGAATAGCAATTGGGTTAGCTGATAAAGGCTATAAAGCTGTCACCTTTGATATGAGAGGGGCTGGTAGGTCCACTGGAAGGCCTTCCCTCACTGGTTTTACTGAAATTAAGGATGTTATTGCTGTTTGCAAATGGGTTTCTGAGCAGTTGTCTACTGACAGGATTTTGTTGGTGGGTTCTTCTGCAGGTATTCTATTTCCTTTTACTTTTCATGGTTTGTTAATTATAGTCTCTTTATTGGAAACTGTTTGTTTTTTGATTTGTGATGATCTTAGGGGAAGAAGAAAGCCCATTTTGATGGGTTTTAATTGATGATTTATTAGATCTGTGATTTTTTTTTTTTGGAGAGGATATTAGATCTGTGAAATTGGTATTCAAATTTTGAATCTTTAAATAGTTATTACTATTAGACTGCTTTTGCTCTTATCATATATCTAAGAAAAGGTGAAACCTATTACTGCTTCTAAACTAAATGGGTGTTAGTGATAATGGTGCTTTTTGATGTAAAGCTTATTAGATCCTGATTTTTTCTTTTTATGAAATTGGATATTTGTGCATTTATGGTAGATTGCTATTATTTGTTTGATTGAAAGCTCATTTATCCAGAAGGGATCTTGATAATTTGAGATGCTTGAATTCTTCTACATTTTGGTCATTTTGACATCTCTGCTTCATGTGTTTTGTATGTTTTAATTAGATGTTCTTGATGGAGTTTTGTACAGTTAATTTGAACCCAGAAAAGGTGTTCAAGTTTTTGGTGTGGAACTTCTTGAATATGATACAATATTTTCTGGCTGAAATTTTTATTTTTAAAAATATGGTTCATATGTTCAGATAGTTTTTTTTTTAAAGAATATAGGTTAATTAGTGTGTTGCATTCTTTTCTGTTTTTTTTTTTTATATATATCAAATTTTCTTTCCTTATTTTCCACTCACAGAAATTTAATCGTATTACAAATTGTTGCTTATCTGACCTAAGGATAAATCATTTGATAGCTTTCACATGAACTAACAAAGCTAAAAAAACGAAAAGAAAGTTATGCCACTGTGCAGTATTTGTTTTAATTTCTATGTCATTCCTACTTAATTAGATGATGTTAATTATAAATTAGGTGAAGTTAGCTGCTTAGAAAGTTTTACTCCATTTTTCGACAACTTGTTTTGTTTTTTCTTATAGGTAATTACTTGTACATGTAGCAAAAGGTGTTTTCTGATTTTAGGTGTTGATTTCAAGTTGTTCTCTAGTAACTCTACAACTACAATTCATATGAAAATGATGTTGATTGATGCTGCCTGTGATATGAGCTAGTGCAATTTGGGCTGCGATCGAGGCTAACAAAATTTGGATAAATTACAGGTGCACCAATTGCAGGTTCTGCAGTAGATGAGATTAAGGAAGTTGTTGGATATGTAAGTTTGGGATACCCTTTTGGCATGACAGCATCGATCCTTTTCGGGCGACATCACAAAGCCATTTTACAATCTACGAAACCAAAACTCTTCATTATGGGAACTCAAGATGGTTTTACGAGTGTTAAGCAGCTGGAGAACAAGCTGAGTTCTGCTACCGGGAGAGTTGAAAAGCATCTAATTGAAGGAGCAGGTCACTTCCAAATGGAAGGCCCTGCTTATGATACAAAGATGGCAAACCTTATCCTCACGTTTATTTCATCTTTATAGGACTTTTAGAGTTGTTAGTTGATATTGTCGTGATGGCTCAGATTGGCTTTTGTGACCAGCATATCGTTTGCATGTCCTGATTTTTCTATCTTTGTTTAATTTGCAGGATGTAATTGATGTTCGATAGCGCAGTGCCCACACTGAAAAAAAAAAGTTAAATAATGAAGAGAGAAACCATTCAAAGAAAGCAGGGAAAGAAAGAGAGATTTAGAAGGTCAAAAGGCTATTCACTGAAGATAATTTACATAAGCACTCTCCAACATTCAATGAAATTAAAATTACAATGAAACCCAACTATATCCTCTAATAATAAACAAAAGCCAAGGGCAGTTGGCTTAATAAATCAGATCAGTCCTATGATACAAAAAGGTACTACGATATCAGAAATAATAAGAAGCCTTAAGGATCACACGTTGCAACTGCCATGATCTTGGCATCTCATGGCATTTTGTTGCCATCTGAACCTTCAACTACACCACCCATTTCATCGTATGGTCGTTTACTCCATCCTCCATCTTGGTGGTCCATCGACAGTCCATGGGAAAATGGATGTTCTCCCTCATCTGCTTTTAAGCCAAAAATAAGTGAAAAAAACGTTTCCACAATTAAGAAAACAAAAGCCAATCCACTGCTTTTCAAATCAACAATCCATTTTAGTGGGCCAAGAAGACTATGCAGCAGGACAAGCCCAACATGGCAGCAAGATTTGCAAATGATTTAACTAATTCCAACTCGCTTATGCTTAGAATGTAATCCTTTTTAGAATGGGTTCTGGAGGGTAAAACTGAATAAAATGAAAAATAAACGTTTGGGCAACTACCAAATCATCATTTGAGCCTGCTGCACTCTTGAAACAATACTAGTAAAAGGGTGAAATTGTACACAACTATTACAGGTTATATATGAAGATCCAAAAGCTACAATTAGATGATACAATAGAAGGGCTGCGTGTCTCTTATTACTGAACACTATAATATGAACATTTTATGTGCAATTAGTTATTACCGCTTTCACCATCAGAGGCATCTTCAAGCCTAGCAATTGCATCAACCAGAGCTTGTTCATGATCCTGTGTCAAAGACAATATATAAATCCCAAAATAAAGGCTGTATACCAATACAAATCAAGATACTTGGTTCTTACTTTCAGCACTTTCTTGGCTTTCTCAATTTCCATTGGATCTGGATGGCTAGCACTAAAAACTTTTTCCACCTATTCAAAAAAAAAAAAAAAAAATTAGGCAAATTTCTACCTTATTTAGACTTTGAAATAGTGCTCATGCATCCTTCTTACCTCCTTGATGAGAGTCTCTGTATGAAGAATCTCAATATCACCCAGAGCCTTCTTTCCTATCCCATTTTGTGCCAACAGGAAATGTTTTCTTGACTGCCCCTTCATGGTTCCTCTGCCTCTTCCTGCACCACCAACAAGTCCACCACGTGGCATGGACTTCTTATTTCCACGGCCTGGTCCAGGCCGGCCACCTTTACGGACAACCCCTGGCTCATCACCTTCCCACTTAATATCTTCTGGAGAAATCTGTCATTACCATGTATAAGATCAATAGCATGTGGGAGTAGTTTTTGCCATGAAGATACATTTTGGAGAAGCGTCATAGATCAGAAACCAAGGGAAAGAAACTCTAGCTAATTGCACAAGAGATGAAGGGGATAATGGAAAATTTGTTAGTTCTTAATATAAAGTTCTAGGGTGATGAAAAATCTGTCACATGTAGAAATTGTAAAGTTCTCAGGTCACCAAACAGAAACAATCACTTGACCATACAAAAAAATTCATCCTGACAGTGCTATATTCCAGTATCAACAAATATTACAATGACAGCAATGTCATTAAAATCAGTGCACAACAGTAAAATGCCAAAAATGCATCAAATCAAAGCCAAAGCAATATAAACATGGATTATGAGTCGACAATTTCTAGAAATGAATCCCTTTTCCTCTCTCCTTCACAGAAACAATGGAGTTTTCCTATCAAAAGTTAAAATGGTGGGACTGGGGAGCTTCATCTCAATGAATAGTATTGTATGGCATGGTGTTAATGCTTCAAATAGCATTACATTGATCACTAGGCAAACAAAATTCATAGCCACAGAACACAATATAAATTCCACCACCCTGAAATCCGAAAAAAGATTATACATTTTAAAAAAAAAACTCTCATTTATATTTGACAAACTGTTGGTAACATTCTGCCTTAATATGTTAAGAATAAAGTAAGAAAAAATAAAGGTAACAAGAACCACATAAATCACTATTCAACAGGAACAAAACAACAGTTACCTCTTTGAGATTAACCATTTCATAAGTTGCATTTGGTTTATTCATATCATATACCAAAGAATGCCTCCCCTGTCAATTTGCAGAAAATGATCATGTCCAGAAGAAAAGCCAACAATAACTAAAGGACTGTATGCTCAATAGGCCAACAAAATGTACCTCAATTGGATTAAAATCAACTATAACAGCTTCATAGAAGTTATTATCCTCAGGCCAACGAGTCCAAACTCTCCTCCCAATCAATGGATCACGACTGGTAGCCTCTGCAGGTTCATTGACTGCAAAGGCACCTGAAGAACTGAGATTAACAGCTTGGCGTCTTCCACTCAAACCTGCAGGAGCGTACTGCATGGACTTCATTGAAGGCGCAGCAGACAATAACATCACTTTAATGAAAAGAATAAAGGTAGTTAAAAAAAAAGCAAGGAACATAAATCAATTCATCATCTTCCCTAGACTGCAAAACTTTTTGACTTACTGATTTGGACTTCTTGCTCTTAGGTCCTGGTAAAGGACCCCGTCTCAAGGCTGATGAAGATGGTTGCATAGATGGCAATGCAGGAGAAGGTGCACCCATGGACAAAGAAGCAACTGATTGTGATGTTTTCTGTTTCTTGCGTGATGCTGAAACAGTGGGACTAGGTGTGGGATCATGAGCAGGCTGTGCGGTGCTTGGCATGCTGGGTAGGAGTCCATTTGACTTTCTCCATTCCCTGCATTAATTACACTTTCATGTCAAAAAAACAAAACTGTAGATGGTAATCAGATTTTTCATTTTAAAAAAAAAAAAAAGCTGCTCAGAATAACATGCCACGAAATATTTAGACCTTATCCTGCGTATGATGTCATCAGCATTAACCCTGGACAGAAGCTCCCTGTGTTTCTCATCTGATACCCTTAGCTCTTTCCTGAGTTCTGTAATCAAACTCTCCTTTTCCTGCAAATGAAGAATAATAAAGAACATTTAAGTTTACTCGACATTTCATCAGAGAAGCTCAAATATAATATTTGATGAGTGGCATGTAATCAGATACCCAGGTGAGGGCATCAGATTGGGCTATAAATGCTCGCAGAACTGAAGTGTATGCTTCCTGCTCTATGTTGTGTATTTGAGTTTCCATATCACTATGCAACCTAGGTATTGGTGCAGAACCAACAACTGCAGATCTTCCATTGCCAGCAGGTCGCACCCCGCTTTGGAATCTATTTCGGTGTGATGGAGGAAGGTCATCATCAGTTCCTGCCGTTAGAGTGATGACAAGCACAGCTTTTTAAACTTTTTATTTATAATATATGAAGGAGATGAATATGTAGCAAAATATTAAAAAATAGTACAATGTTTGACTACGACCTAAGATAATTCAAAGAAGTAACTTAATATGTAAAACTAAACCTCAAAATCTTCATGCAGCTGTAGGCACCATCCTTCAACGTGCCAATCATTATTTACAAAAAGAGTGAGACCATAATAATACCTTTTGTACTTTTATGCGGCTGGAATATGTACCAAATGTTGCAACAATAATCAATTATCGCAATTCAGTTAAACACATGAACTTCTAGCTAGTTAACAGCTACAGGTTTTATAATATCCATTGAGAAAACTGCTACTGAGGTAAATTATTATGTTCTTTTTTCCAGGATTCCTATTTTAGGGACTTTCCTTCCACAAGAAACACTTACCCTTCTACAGTGGATTGAAAATTTTAAATCACAGACTACTTCAACCACACAACTCATTCAATTTAGAAAAGCTCAAACATGCCAGATCCTACTCACCACTATGTAAAAAATAGAATGTAAGAAAAATCAAGAGATTACATCCCAGAATGAACAGCAAACAAACATAACTCACCACTGCTATCAGAAAGCTCGTAGTCCATTGCACCTCTTGCAAACCAAGATGTTAAAATACTAACCACTAAGAATAAATCCAAGAGATTAAAAACAAAAGAACTTCTTTAACAACCCGAGCAACAGCCACCTGAGAACAACAACAACAACAAAAGAAATGAGTTTTCCAATTGAACTTCACTTGTAAAACTAAAAACCCTAATCCACAAAAACAAGCACTTGAAAAGACTATAAAAAAAAACCATATAATGTACTAATTCCACAATATTTATCAGATGCAACTAGCTTTTATGACAAAAAAAACCTGCCTAACTACAAATACCATTGAATTAAATAAAATCAAGATAATTAAACCCTAATTCCAGAAAACTATAGCACAATTTCAAATGAAAGGGAAGAAAACTCACCTTTACTATCCATGGAACCTTCTCCAAACCCTAGAAAACAGTTCAGAACCGTCGAAATTGACCAAATTTCACCGAAATACAAGATCAAATTAAAACCCTAAGGTGAACAAAAGTAGCAGAGAGTCGGTGTTTTTGTTAAATTATGCAATTGAGCATTATATCATGTATTTCTACATTATTTAAGCAAATAAAACGATAAAGCTTTAGAGGAAAAGCTCAGTACGGTGTCGAATCATGCAATTGCGCCGGTTGTTAATTTGGTGCTTTCTCTCTCTCTTTCGGCAGAGATTTTATGGTTGAGTCGATTCAATAATTGTGGCTCTGAGAGAACTGTGAGTAGTCACTTTTCAATAAAAAAAAAATTAGGGATTGAATTGACAAAGAATTTGATTTTCTGTATACAGAAAGATTTGAGTGTGGGTTGAATGAGAGAGAGGGAACGCGGACGTGAAATTTTTTTTCCTATTTTTGTTTCCTTAGTTAATTGTTGAGTTTGAGATCCGCTAGCTAAAACGACGTCGTTTTTTTTTATTATATTAAAGCCCAAAAAAAAAAAAATAGATCGCTGAATGAATATGTGGATGGAACAACCCAACTTTGAAAGTAGGAAGATTCCTATTTATCTGGTTCAATGTCCGGAAACAAAAAAAAAGAACATAAATATAATTTGTGGCAATATTAGTAGTTAAGGTTTACGTTAGATTCCTATTTTTCTGGTTCTAGAGTGTTTTTTTTTTCTTTCTTTTTTGTTTAATTAGTAGTGTGGATCTTGATTTGATGTTGAAATACTCAAAAGTGGTGCCATTAATTAGCTGAGTTTTCAGAACTCTAATGCTGCTGCTTCTTCTTCTTCTTCTTCTTCTTGTGTTGGTGCCGCTACTAAGGATTGCAGTCCTATTAAGCTGTTGCCGTTGATAATTGGCTTTTATGCCTTTGTTTGTTTTGAGGTAATGAAGGAAAAGAAAATAAATTAAATAAAATTTCTCTAATATCCGTTAGCCTTGGTAGACAGAAAACTAAATAAATCGAAGCAAATTTCCTCTAAATTGTGTTTGGAATAAATGTTATGAAAAAATATATTCCATCTTCCAAAATGTTAGGCATATTAATTTGGTGTTATGTATTTTTTAAGATAAAAATACATAAAATTTAAAATATTTTTATTTATTTTATTGAGATTATCAATTTTAAATATATAACTTGTGCTAATTGTATTTTAAAGTTTCAATAAAAATGTTTAGAAAAAATAATAATTTTATATTGAATTGTTAACTTTTTTTAATTTTTGTATTTGTTAAAAAATGTCTATTATTTTCAGATGAAACCAATTATTTTTATTTAAGGTTACAAAATTATATGTATTGATGTTTTAACCACTATTGTATAAAAACCTATTAATTTAATATATATTTAGATTAAATAATTATTTTTTTAAGTTTCAAATATACTGGAAAAAAAGTTAAAGTTTATAACTTCAGTATATATTAAAAAAATGCATATAATTTTAGTAGAACTACTAGTAATTGACAACCAACTGTTGATGAATATGTGTTGATGTCAGCATCAATCACTGCGATGACATATGACAATTAATCCATTATTCACTTGTAATTTATGTGAGTAGCATTATTAAAAACCATAAAATTTATGAAATTCTTTATAAATCCATAAGTTTTTTTCTTTATTTACAAGAATTCTAGATATTGAAGTCAATGAAATTGATTACAAATGGAATAAAGCCTGTAATATTCGTACCCAAATTTTATTTTTTTTCTCATGAGCAATGAATGACATATTTAAAAAAATATTTTTTTATGAAAAGTTTATTGGTATAATGCATTAAAGAAGTAAATAAAGGATAGTAAATATATGATAGAATGAGAAAAGTGTTGTGGAACATTTATTAAAAGTTAAATGTTCTAATAAATATTTTTTTAAGCATGAGGTGTATTTAAAATTAAGTAGGGTGTGATAATTTATATAGGTATAAGTTATTAATAGTGGGAGTTATTAAAAGTTTACTAATATAGACAAAGAAAGGATAAGGAAGGAATAAAAAAGAGTTACGGGAAAGAAGGGAAGAGAGGAAGAGAGGAAAAGAGGAAGAGGAAGAGAGAAAGAAGAAGAAGAAAAAAAAAGAGGGCTGGATATGTCTTGATTTTAGGGGGATTAGAAGTGTTAAGAAGAGGATTAACATCATCAAGCTAGCTAGAACTTAATTTGGTAAGTTATTTCAATTTTTCTTGATTATTTTGAGTTAGGATTTATGTAGGAAATTGGAGAAAACTTGATTTGAAGTTGTAATCATGTAATTAGAGGATGATTAAGCATGGATTAGGTATAATTTTATAGAAATTATATGATTTGGGGTTTGATTTTCATGATTCCTTAAAATTGCATAATGCTGATTTTTGACCTTTGAATTTTATCTTGGTATTTTGAGCATATCTTGAGTTATATAAGTCCGATTTGAGTGAAATTGGTGTCCACGGAAAGGATAAGAAGTGTTCTACAACCTGAAATTTTTTTAGAATTTCATTCGTCCATTTGGTTGACTAATTAGTGGTAAACTTTTTATAGCTTGGATGATT
>CANYLF010570196.1:0-12311 GCA_948193215.1 Bocquillonia castaneifolia | reverse complement strand
CTTGGGACAAGTCATTTGTTTGCTTGTGTAACGGCACGCACAATCATGCATGATAGACCCACGATCGTGCATGATGATGTGTCAGCTTTTCTGGCCTTCTGGAAGTGCTGATTTGGCAGAATGAAGAATACGCACGATCTTGCACTGGGTACGCACGATCGTGCACTTTGCTTGTGTGCACGAGGCTTCGTCATGTAAATGACTCGTGCGGATTCCCACTTTTGGTTTGCAAGTTACTGGACACCATGTGCACGATCGTGCATTCCTACACATGATCGTGCGTAAGGGAAATGCATCATCGTGTGTGGAGGTGTATGCCTCGTGTGAATGGTTTTGGACTTAGTACCCTTTCTGTTTCTTAGTGCACGATCGTGGACCTTGACGCACGATCATGCGTAAGGAAAACACATGATCATGCATGAGGACAGACGATCGTGCATTTTGCCCTGTTTTGAATAATCCTGCAAATTTCTTAAGGAAATGTTAAATATATGACTTAGTGGATTGTTGTGTACATCAAAAGGGATCTTGGATCAACAATTTAAAAAAAACAACTATTTTAGTTGGTAGAGTACTAAAGTGCATCTTTCTTCCAAAAAAATGATATTTTTTTATGAATAAAATCACATAGTGATAAACCCATAAATTTTTTTTAAATATTTTTTCATTTATTAATTTCTAAATGCAGAAAAATTAAAAAAAAGGTTAGAAATCCTTTCATTTACTACATTAAATTCTTTCTACTCACTCCACCTTTTACCTTATTGCCAACTACTGTTGTCCTACCTACACCCCCATACACTACCTCCGCCCCCCTGTCAGAATTTTCTGGCTATGCCACTGGGTGTTAATGAGTTTATTTGGTTATACATATTAAATATGTTTATATATTATCCAAATAATTAGCTGAATTAAACATGCCATATTAAACATATTAATTCTCCATAACACGTTTATTAAATATGTTTATTGTGACGTGTCATGTAATCAATATGAAAAGTGCATTTAATTTTTATACATCAAACACAATTATCATATTCATAGTTAGACTAATCATATCATATAAATGGATTAACGTAATATTGATCACATTTAGACTAAGAACATCACTAAAAAATAGATCATTGTACTGCTTATATATATACAAACATGAGTTGGAAGATCTAAGAGTGACTAAATGGGAGCAGAAGTCGGGACTTACCTCTTATTTTTGCTTTAAGGACAAATTTTCTAGTTATTTGTGAGATAATTTTCAAAATTTCAAATTAAGGATGAATATGGTTTGGTTTGATTGGTTTAACTCTAATATATTAACCTAAATTTATTAAATTGATCTTTTTTTTGATATTTATTATCTCAGTGGTATCTCATCAGGCCCTTTGGACTCAAACTAATCCACTGTGAGGGAGTCGACATCTAGTTTTGGCCCATTTGAGCCCCTTGCCCTCTCCCAATAAAAGCGAGGCTCGAACTCTAGACCTCTATTTGAAATTAGAAGGATTTTGTCATCTGTATCAGCCTTCGCTGATAATTATATTGGTTTGTTAAATCTTCAAATTAAGATCAAACCAAAAACATAAAATAAATCAATGCATTCGAGTAGGTTCATTTGATAATTCTTTTTGAGCTGAATTTCAACCATCTTTCAAATAATTAAAAATCTATATCCTAAAATTTACATTAACTGAAATAATATAAAACTGTTTTATTTGTTACATAAAATACACATTTGAATTTTTTTTAATTATTCTGATTCATCATCAAACATATAAAGTAAAAATATAATAATGGTCATATGTTAAAGAAAATTATTTTCATATATTGATCTGGTTTGATTCATTCTGATTTACAATTTTATTAATCTCAAATCAAATTAATAATTGATTTTTTATTTTATCAAACTGAAATAAAATCGTTAATTGTTTAAATCGCAATTTTTCTTTTGATCTTTTTTATCAATATTTTTCTTTTGATTTAGTTAGTTGGTTTGTTTGAGTTTTTTTTTTTTACAGCCCTTGTATGAATTATGTAATGGGTCGCACTATAATAAGGACTTTTTTCCCCCTTAGATCTCCAAATGTTTGGTTATGAACAAAAGCCTAACAAATGGGTCAAAATTATCTGGTCAAATTCATTTAGGTCAAGCTTAAAAGCAAAGGACTTTCTGCGTGTCAACATGTGTGTAGGGTAATTTAGTTTGGTAATTTATCCAATAATAATGTTATATGGTACAAACTGATTGAAATCAGGAGGAATAAAATAGTAATTTTAAATTTTTAAAATGTTTTGAAAATTTTGATCGTTAAATCAGGAGGGATAAAATTGGTTTAATTCAGTTTGACTTTTGATTTAACTGAAAAATAAGAATAACTTCTATTTTTAAAGAATTTTGAAGAAAAATGAAAGAAAAAAAGAGAAAAAAAATTAAGAATCAAATTGAGTTTAAATAATAGCATATTATATACTCTAATCAAATAAATACGTAGTGATTTAATGTTATTTAAAAAAATTATATTATATGTATTTTTTGGTATTTCCAATTTTTCAAAAGTGAAAATCGATTTGAACCAAAATATTTTGAATTTTCAAAAACATAAAACCAAACGACTAATTTTAATTTAATTTTGGTTCAGTTTTTAGTTACCTTAGTTCGGTGAACACCCGTATGTGTGCGCGTGCGTGTTTATAGTAAATTTGTTGTTCCGAATAACCTAGCTAATAAGATTTCAATTAGTTAGAAGATAAAAGCATGATTTAAAAAACTGGTCTGATAATTGACCCGAAAACATTAGAGGACCAAAGAGTTAGAGATTTGACCGTCGTTTAACCAGGATTGAACTGGTAATTCTTAAATACACGTATTTAAATATATATGCAAAGATATTAATGATGTTATACATCTAAATATATAAAATAAAATAATTACCAAAAAGTAGAGCTAATTATTAAAAATATAGCAATAAAAATTTAACTAAAATTTAATAAGTCATATTTTAATAATATATATTTTAAAATTTATTTTTATCTTAAAATTAAATAAATTAATAATAAAAATTAAAAAATATAAATATTTCATAGTTTAAATGAATAATAATCATATATTTTAATTATTTTAATAAAAGGGCACAATTTATATTTTAACATATGAAAAGTAAAAATAAAAGGATACATTTTGAATCATTGAACCGTGACCGGGTTGATCGGGTCATCGTTCAACACTTTCTTTAAGGGTTTATTGAAAAGGGATTTTAGGGGTTAACCGATCCGTTCCCAAAGCTGATTCCTGAATTTACCGGTTGAACCGAGGTCAGATCGGATTTTAAAGCCATGGATAAAAGCCAATCAAGTACGAATTACTTTGTTAAAAAAGGGGTAATTATTCTGTCCTCCACAAGGTTTGGCATAATCTATTTTTCCACTTCCCGTGTTTTTAAAAATCAAATTTTTCATTCTTCAATTTCACTAAATTCTACTTTATCCCCTCCGTTCGTATGTTGTTAGTCAAATTGTTAGCCAACTCTATGAAAATGTAATATTATTATTTACCCTCCAATAGTTTGTTATATTATAATACTTACCCCTTTAACTTTTAAAAAACTGTATAAAAACACCTTAAATTATTAAATACACTTTAAATTTATTATATATATATATATAATAAAAATTAATGCTTCATAATTTATTTTCATATGAAATTTTAAATATTAATAATTAAAATATACTAAAAATTTCTTTTTAGAGAGTAAATTATTAATCAATTTTATAAATTAAAAAATAATAAACTAAGATGGATTAACATGTATTTTATAAAATTTTATCATATTTTAATTCTTAACATTTATATTTTAAATATACAGTTGAACCTTCATAAATATATACTCTATAAAGTAATAACCTCCATTATTTAATAAAAAAATCAATCCACCAACTCCGTGGAATGTGTATAATTTAATAATTTCACTATCTATTATTTAATACAAAATATTATATATCTACATATAAATATTAATTTATATAATCACTGTTCCCCAAATAAACTCCATGTACATTGTTTATTTTTTTGTAGTTATTATATCTCGACAAGTATATATTTAGAAACTACCTTATAATTTATAAGAAGTGAAATATTTATGTAAAATATACAAAAAAATTTCCTTTATTGATTAAAAAAAATCTTTCATAATTTTTTTTCATATTAATTATACAAATTACATGAAAATATATAATAAATTATATGATATTTTTAAATGAATGTTCTATAAATTAATAACCTCTATTATTTAATATTTTTTCCACTTATCAATATTAATTTAGAGAGGTTCTATTGTATTTCAATTGTTTGTACATTAACTTAAAATTATGCACGTTAATGTAATTTACGTTTCAATAAAATAAATCACTACCAATAAAATTTCCTGCAAAAATCTTATCCGATTTTTTTGAATATAATTTAGGATTAGCGCTTATGACGGGAGCACAATTTTAAAAACTAGACCGGACCAAATGGTCAGACAAGCTAAATCGAGAATTAAAAGCTAGTCCAATCTGGACAATTTATTAAACTAGAACTTCTGGTTTAACTGAGAGTTTATCAGTTTTGATTGAGTTTACATTGACAAAATTGATCTACTTTTAAAAATTATAACGAAATAAAAAAATACCTTATTTTTTCTAAATTGGTCAAATCAATTCGACTGATTGAAACCATGAACCAGTTCGGCCATTGGTTTGGTTTTTTTAAACATTTGACTCAAGTCCTATTTAACTCATTTGTAAAAGTAATATTTGATATAACCTTTGGCATTTCATAGATAAATTTTAATGTTTTATTTTTTAAAAATAACTTTTAGTATATTTTAATATTTAATATTTAAAGGGTGACCCTATTTTCAGAGCAACAATTGCTATGTCCAGAGCAATAATTTTAAATTTGACATTGCTATTCTTAATTGAGTAAATCAATGAACTTTATATTTTGCTAAAAATATATATTACAATGATATAAGTCAAAATTTTATCTGTATTCTTTAAAAACTTGCTTCCTTATATGTTATAATATAACTAAGCCAATATTTCCTTTATTGATATTATTATTACTATTATTATAACAAAATTAAAATTAATTAATTTGTGTATAAACTAATTTTAATTATGTCTAATTAATCAACTCATCTCTGTGCCAATTTTTTTATACGTACATTACATTTTGATTGATTATATATTGTAAAAAAATATTAAAGGTAATCCATAAATGCATGAAATCCTTATTAGCAGGCTTAAAAATCATTCTTAAATTCATTAAAAAATCATTCTTAAACTAGAGAGTATGCTTTTGTTAATTTGGACACAAACTTGAATATATTTTTGTTAATTTGGACACAAACTTGAAGAAAATTAAATAAAAAAAATATAAAATGTTTTGAACATTGGTTGTTTTAATATATTTAACTTGCATGCATATTTTTTATTCTTTTATTTTAATGGAAGTAATAAAATAGAAGAGGAAATATTAACTTGATCTTAATTACTATTACCATTGTAATATAGAAGTTTTTTTAGGGGATTATAATATAGAAATTAATATATATTTTTAGCAAAATGTATAATACAATTAATTGATTTAATCAATTAAGGATAGTAATGTCAAATTCAAAATTATTGCTCTGGCCATAGCAATTGTTGCTCTGGAAATAGAGCCACCCTATTTAAAATGATAATAAATTATGAAATTTTCATTTTTATTATATAGTCAGTTTTATGTGTATTTAAAAATTTAAGTTGTTTTTATATAATTTTATAAAAGTTAAAGGAGTAACTAGTATAATATAACATATTATAGGGATAAATAATAGATATTACATTTTTATGGGGTTGACTAATAGTTTGACTAGTAGAATTAGTAACATAGGGGAGATAAAGTAGAATTTAATAAAATTGAGGAATGAAAAAAATTAATTTTTAAAAACATAGTGTAAAAAATAGATTATACTACCAAACCATTGGGGAAAGAATAATTACCAAAAAAAAAAAAAACAAAGTAGGAGCTATCAATATATTGGACCTTCCACCCTAACTAGAAAAATGTAGAATCTGTTTGTGCAAAAAATAACCAGCCGAGAAAATGGGCATGGGATAAATGAACAAATGCAGAATTCCAACGTTCAATGGTCTTTAAAAGTTGCAAAGGAATTGTAAATGGTAATGACTAAACAGATTTCAAAATAAAAGCAAAAAACCGCAGGTGGTGGAACAAGATGAAGATGTGGTAGTTGCAGAGCATGATCATGGCAAAGAGCGTGGAGATAACCACTACTTCACGGAGAATTCTAGCTTTAAATTATCTTTGGAAGTTACAAGAAGTTAAAGATTAGGGGAAGATGGTTATTTTCAAAAGAGCAGCGGTTTTCTTCTCGGCTAAGGAAGCTGAAAGCAACAAGAAGGGGCTCCAACAACTTCCAACAAAAAAATCTAATATTCAACAACAAATTTAAGTCCCTTATAGGCCGTTTGGTATGCGTAAAAAATAAGGAGAATCGACATGGGAATGGATGATTCTTGATGTTTGGTTGAGCTAAATTGATAGGGAATGGAAATGAGATAACCCCCTCAATGGGAATCACCCATTCTTCCCTACTCTCTAGGGAATGGATTTTTCATTCTCATGATAATCAAACTAAACCATTATTAATTGCTGAAATTAATGAAAATTCGCATGTAATATTTATATTTCACAAATGAAACATATAAATTAATAAAAATAATAAAAATTAAAATATTTTAATATCATAAATAATTAAAAATATTACTATAAAATTCTCATTCACTTTCCTACTCTTTAGTTAACTAAATAACTTATCAAAGTTTTAATTCCCCCTTTTCCATTCCTCTCCATTCCGATTCCGATTCCGATTCCCAAATTCAAACCAAACAACCCCTTAGATTTTATAGTTTATGCAATTGCTTTTTCTACTTTAGTTAATTCTCTTAGTAAACACTTTGTTTTCCAAGCTTGTAATTATTGTTAATGTCTACATTTTAATTTAATTCAACCCCCTTTTTATGTTCGATCGATTGTTATCTTCTAGAATTCCTACAAACTCTTAGCTTTAGTTTCAAGCATTTACCGCTCCAAGTTCTCTTTAGAAAATTGATTACTATCACTTTGTTTCTTGAATTCCATTGCAATTCTCCTAACTTTTTCAACAATGCACTTCATTTTCAATCAAAACATAGTCATTGGGATATTTTCGGAGTGAATCTAAACCCACTATTTCTTGATAAAAGTCAAGTAAAATTTGAGATTCCCTTCATTTCTCCAAAAAAAAAAAAAAAAAAAAAAGCCTCAACTGAATCCTCCAACACCTATCTACACCCTTCTTAAGAAAGGTGCTTCCCTGACATGCCCGCAATCAAGTTCTGACTGGAAATTTGGCTGGAATTCTATATCCCAGCAGTTCTAGGAGAAACAAAAACACATTACAAAGTTTTTATGATAATAATTAAAAAGCAAATAATAAAGTAGGGGAACTAAAAAAAATTAGGAGGTAAATTTACTCTATAAAAGTAAGCAAAATGAAAAATTGTAAACAAAATGAATAATTATTCTTTAAACTAAGTTTTTTATGGATCACTCTCACATGTGAGGATTTCACAAATCAATAGAAGTGGAGGATTTGTGAGAGGTGTTTATGACGGACTCGATCTAAATTATAATTTTTTAAATAAAACAGTAATTTTAAGGTGGATAATGAGAAAAATAATATTATTAAAAAGGATAATAGTACATAAATTTTCTAAATAAATAATAAACAATCAGGTAAAACATAATAGTTTTAAAAAACAATTTCTAAGGCAGTCAATTGCCTACCACTGCAGTTGAAGAGATGAATCGGGAGTGTAACATTATTCTAGACCACAGAAGAAAAGAAATCCCGGTTCAGCCCACCATTAAGCAATCATGTTTAATATTTTGAAGCATGTGAAGTGTCACACCTATTTGTAAAGAGAAGAGTCACCTAGAAAGGAGGTCCTCTATAATACGTCAGTAAATATTACTAGTGTATTAAAATTTAAAAATAAATAAACCAATTCAAGGAACAAGTGGCAGGAAGTAGCTAGCTAGGCAAGCAATTGGGAGAGCTAGATCTAAATTGTGGCCAATTTGATATGCAATCGTGCATGTTGTTGAGGCATCACATGTGGCCCACCCGAATAATTATCCATTACAACCCATACGTTGAGTATAAAATACAACTATTAAATATGTTTTTGACACATTTATATGAGAGATAAAGTGATAAATAAATGTTTTATGTATCAAATACATAATGAATATTATATTTTACACTTACACATCTGATGTATTTTATAAGAACTCAGCTTACCCCTTGATTGAAACCTTCTCCTTCATTACTACAATTCTACCACCTCTAGATTAGACTCATTTGTATATTGGTTTAAAATCAAATCCAAATTAACGGTTCTAAAATCAGAATCGGAATTGTACTTGATTTTAAAACTGAAATCAAAACCTTTTGTTTTAAAGATTAAGTTCCTAGCTATTTTAGAAAAATCAAAACTGAAATTTATAATTTTCTTTTGATTTCATTTTGTTTTCAGCTTCAAAACAATTTTTAATTTTTTTAAATGATTTGAAACTGAAATCAAATTAGAATTGTTAATTCTAAAATTAACATTGAAACAATCTTATGCATACAACCAAAATCACCCGTTCGATTTAATTTGTCAGTTTGATTTTGAACTGTGTACAAGTCGGCCATTCAATTAAAAGAAAAGGGAAGAAAAGAAATGAGTGGTGGTAACTAAAACTTTGCAGATTGGTGACGATATCTTATGCGAACAAACACTAACACTTTATTTATTATATGTAAAGAGAAAAAAACACTATTATTACTCCTCCGATACACAATAACTGTTATTTTAGAATTTTTTTTTTGTCCTAAATTATCTATCATTTATAAAAATCAATGAAATATTAATGATATTTTTTTCAAGTTTACCCTTATCAACACTATAAATTATAACTATTATAAGTAATTAATGAAGAGTGAGGTAAAAGATAATTTAATTAATAAAGATATATTTATCTAAAATTTAGATGATTTAATAATTATTTTTAATATTTATGCATAAATTTTTAAAGACAGATATTTTAGAACGGTATCATTATTATAGAAATTATCAATAAAAAACAACATCAACTGTTACGTTCCCCACTCCACTCCTCTCATGAAGTCTTTATTTATTTTGCAAATGAAATTTGAATGGCCGAGGCCCATCTTCTTCATTTCCATGAACATGGCAATATCTAATTGGATCTGTCATAAACCTTATACTAACCAAGCTGTCGCTTTACCATTCTAGATTCAATGAACAAGGGCATGTCTGAACAACAGGTCCAAATTGACCAAATTACCTCTGTGTCAATGGGACATTGGTGTCGACTAAAGGGGTGATATTTGTCAATAATAATAATAATAAAATGGCTATCATCATCATGCAATTTCCAAAACAAGTAAACAAACCCTTTTCTTCTACAAGTGGATAACTTCAATTCTCTATATAAATGAAAATTCTTTCTTGTTCCCTCCATCCCTTACCGTCTCCTTCACGTACCTAAATACTGCCATTTAATAAACATATATACTTGAAAAATCTTCAATGAAGAGGCAGAGAAATTTGGATTCTGATCAAAAAAATATTGCAGTGAAATTAGCTACTAATTACTACAAGGCAGAGAGTAGTATTAGTACACCAACAAGAGCTCGAATTGCAGCTCCTGCTGCAATGGGGACGAAGAAGGGGAAGAAGGAAGTTAAGAAGGAGAAGGAAGAGAGGAAGGTGGTCATTAATGGTGATCATCTTGATCAGCAAGGTCATTCACAATATTCAAGTTATGTAAATTGGGGAGATCAGTTGCCATTGTTGAATTGTGCTGTCGATGAGCAAATGTCGTGGGGTTCAACTTGGTTGCCGTTTTGGGATGTGGAGTATATGGGTGAGGCTTGTTCTGAAATGTTTAGTGATGTCGTTTGGGATTATGATATTTGGAACTTGAGGAATTAATTAATTAAGATCTGTCAATGAGATGCCAAATCCAAAGATTGGAAATAATTAACGAAGAAAATCTACAAAGGAAGAAGGTGGCTTTGTGATTTAGTTACTTCTAAAATCTACTCTATTTACTAAAGCTAGTTCAATGTCCTTTAGATGTTCTAATTTCATTTAGCTTAGTTAGGCTTTCTATAATAACTTTTTTAATCAATGATAACTTGCAATTTATAATTATAGAGATTGTTACCACCGAGCTTGTGGCCCAGCGACACAAAGTGCTGCCTTGGATTTTCTGAGGTCAGGAATTCGATCCTAATTGGGAGCAAGTCTTGGTGGTATTCCCAGTAAGCTATGGGTACAGGTTTACAGGCTTACAGGCCCGCAGTGGATCCCATGAGGATTCGCAGTGAGGGAGGACAGTGTATTAATCTAGTCAACCGTTAAACGGGAGCTGGGATACCACTGCTAAACGTATGGCCACCTATCAAAAAAAAATTATAGAGATTGTTGTTTTTAAGTTCAATTCCATCTAGCTAGCGTCTTCTTAATTTCCTGTATTGAGTTACTATATATATAGTACTGATTAATTAATAATTTAATACTTTATTATCAATTAAGAAACAGGGTAAGAGGAAGAACCAAATTCACAAACATGTGTGAGTATGATGCAACTAATGCATTCACATATAAACTTTGGTGACCAAAACAACTTCGATCAAATTAATGGCTGACAAGTATTTTGGAAAAATGGCTATATAAAAAAAAAGATAAATCTAGTTGCCTAAAAAAAAGCCATGTATATTTATAGCATACTGACTAAATGTAGGTTCCAATGTTCTGTTTCTAATTAACTGATCTTAATTATTCCATGTTTAATTTTGAGAGAAAAAAAATTTGCGCCCATTTATTGATTGCCAAAATGTGATCCCACTTCTTTGGCCAACGATTCTGGGAATCCGCAAGGCAAGGCAAGTATGAGAATGTCTCAAAGTTGTTTAATCCGACTAGTGGACGTAGTTTGGAATATTAATGGGAAATGTTTATAAGTAGGAATAGTTTGGAATATTAATTTATTTGCAGTAATTTTGTGAAATAGAATTCTTATAAAATAATAATGTCTCTTGTGACATAATTTCATTTCCCTCAAAGTCAATATAACTGATTTTTTTTCAACTTGAAAGAATTGAAATTTAACAATTATATATATATATTAAATTTAAATATGGTTAGTTTTTTTGACGGTGAGGTTATATTATATTATTAAAATTGACTAAATTGAATTACATTGAATTCTCATACTTTTAGATTCTTGTAGAATAATATAATATTTTAAAACACTATTTCTATTAATAAGAAAGCTATCACATTGTGGCAAGAGAAAGTGAGTCGGTTACTTATTTCTATTAATAATAATAATAAAAAAAAACACAAGTTAGGGCAAGTAACATGAAAAATTGTTGCTTGTTTAACAAGTAAATGGTGCGATCATTGTAGCCTGAGCACAACAATGATGCTAACGGAGGTATACAAAAGCAGCAAGCAGAGTAGACCAATGAAGCCATAGCCTCAAGTTTACTCATCTGTTATGCCCTGGGGCGGAACCACCCACAAGCTGGAAATTCTAGTCCGGACTCACTCTTGAAAAATAAATAAGAAATGGGAATGTAGACAGGGGGCGGCTAGCTAGGCGGGGCGGCCAACCCCCTCAGTCCCGAGGACCCTTTAAAATAGGTATGTTTGAGATTCGGGTCCTCCTCCTTCAGTGCAATAGTCGCCCTCCTTGGTTTGGGATGTTACTCCAGTTTTGACCTCTATATTTTTTTTTTTGATTTTTTAGTTTGAATATAGATCGAAAATGAGTCATATTCTAAAATTTCAAACAATGTCATCCACATGGATTTTTAGATGTATATTATAGTTGATTTTACTAGAGAATTTGAAATTTGTATAATTAATTGAAATTGGTCTTTTTGATCGAGAGATAATGAATTTAAATCTCATAAAATTTGGATTTTTAGGTTTGTATTCTCAACTTAATAGATAAATTTGGGACTTGTATAATAATTAAAATTGATCTTTTTGATTGAATAACAATGGATGTAAAACTCATTTATATTTTATATTCGTAGTTCATTAATTCTAATTGTACAACCACGCATTAGCTTGCAATTTTATTTATAATTTTTAATTAATTATATATCCTTTTATTATATATCTATATTTTATCATATTTATTG
>CANYLF010568747.1:0-10129 GCA_948193215.1 Bocquillonia castaneifolia | reverse complement strand
ATGTGCATTATTGTGTGGGAAAAGTTAGCTGTTTTACTGTCTTTTAAGGCCAACTTCAATAAATGGGGCTAGCTGTGGAAAATTTAAAGAAATTGATGTTTTAATGTATACTTTTGGTATTTGTGTGTGTTACAATATTATATACATTTTTGTTTGGAATGCTTAAATTTTTTTCATTTTGATGGAATGATTGTGCATTAATTGTTTCAGTTAATTTAGTAAAAAACTCCTTTAATATTGGGAGGATTTTTCTTATGATGAGTGGCATGCAGGCATGTAAAATGAGTTCAGCACGAAATATGACTATGTGCTCGGTTAGCATATATATTTATGGTTTAGCATGTGTCCTCGTCTCTTTGGTAGAATATGGTTTATGATTTCCAGTACATTAATTTCTGTTTGACATGCTTAGAAATTAATTTTCCATTTGATGGGATAGTTATGCATTGGTTTAATAGTAGTTGCAACCCTTTTAAAACTGAGTGGAGTTCTTTGTATGAGCTACATGATAACATGAAAGATTATAATTAAGTTCTGATGACCATGAAGGATAACTACCAACTTCATTAAAATGTTACTTTCCCTGACAGCTTCTTTGCATATTTAGTGAAAAATAGTGTTCATCTTTGGAAGTTTGACCTTTCAATTAATGGAGCAATTAATTCAGACGAGTCAACAAAAAGGATAAGGCCTTCGTAGTTCTGTCTGTCTTTCAAGTGTTGTTTCTATGAGAATTCAACACATTGATGATCTCTCACTAGTTTTTCATTTTCAATCCAGGGAATGGCGAAAAGGTGCTTATGAAAATGTCTCTGCTAAAGCGAATAATATTAATATATATATGGCTCTTGTTACTAATTCAGTGGAAAATGTTGCCAATGTGCAGAGGGTTTCTAATTCTTTGTCACAAGTACATTAAAATTTCACTAGATAGAAAATACTCATCCGTTTGGAAGGCACGCAATGAATTTGGATAGAAGAAAGGAGGCTGTGTGGGTTTTTTAGGTTGTGGGTTGTTTGGTTGGTAATTAATTGGATTTGGGCTTTTTTTTTATTACTAATCCTTGTGTATTTTGGATTTGGGATGTTTGAAATGTTTGTTACTTTTCTAATTAATTGATCCTTGTGGACGTGTGAGAAAAACCGACCCAGCTGAATTACCGTTTTTCAAGGGATTTTCCATGATTACTTTGTTTGTGAAAAATTAAGTTTTTTTCTCATTTTTTTGTAAATTCATATCAATTTTTCATAAACTTTAAAACTATACTTTTATTGAATAAATATTATTTTTTTAATTTAATATATCTTTTCTTAAAAAAATGAGTTGATTTACTTAATTAAGAAATGTATCAATCGAGAAAAAATAAAAAATAATTTTATTTTGAAAGTTAAATATTTTTTTGAAATAAAGTATGGTAACTTTATTTTTAAATTAAAGTAGCCATAGAATGGACCTAGTTTGAAATAGATCATATAATTTTTAATACGATAGGATTAAATGATACCGTAAGACATAAAATTATGTGCAATTTTATTTTTATCAATTATTATCATGTATACTAACTTTCAACATAAATACGATTTAGAATTTCAAAAAACAAATTGTCTTCTCCCGTCTTTCCTCTAAGCAATAATCCATTCTCCTCAGATTATCTTAAGCAACCCCGTCAAAAATTTCTAGCTCTCCCTAGCTAGGTTGAATGGTGATTACTTTTAAATTAAATATTAAATAAAAGACAAAATACTTTTAAAAAAGACAAAATAAACATAGAATCATTATTTACAAAATTATGATAGTATATTATAAACGAATATTTTAATTGAAAAATTATTAACAATATTAATTAATTGTAATAACTAATAACTACACCTTTCTATCTTTTTTTCTAACTATACTTTTCTTTTTTAAAAGAATAGAAATAAGTTTTCACAAAAAAAAATATAGAAATAAGCTAAAAACCATATAGGAATGGGCTCTTCTTAAAGAGTTCTTACTATTTCACTTCTTAAATTATTATACACATTGCATATTCTAAATGTGATTTTTTTAGTTGCTAATGGACAGAATCTACATCCAATTTTTCTCTATTAATTTCAAAAAGAAAAGTGATTAGCAGCACAAATTTATTTAAATCAAATAAGGTTATAATTGAAAAGGTGAATTACTATTTTCCCCTAAAGTTTACCAAAAATAACTATTTCATCCACGACTTTTGAAAAGTCAACTGTTTTCTCCTTGATGTTCATTAAACTAACTACATCCCCCTTTCGTCTTTCAAACTATTATCGGAGGACCAAAATTTGAAAAAATAAAATCTAGTTCAGCCCAAAAACTTATTTTTTTCAAAAATTAATTTAATTTGGTCTAAAAACTTATTTCCTTTCAGGAAAGTCCATAAATTCATAAAAAATTATAAAATTTAAGTAATATTTTTAAATATATATATATATATATATAAATATTATTTGAGATTTATAAAAAATTGAAATAAATTTTATTAAACTACTTAATATATTATTTTGAATTTTAAAATTCACTAATTATATAAACAATAAAAAATGAATTTGATAATATTAATCAAAATTTACAAGTCAAATAATTAGTATGACTGCATAAAATAATAAAAATTAACTTATTCAATTAAACTCATAAAAATTATTATATAATTTAAAAAATTTCTAATATTAAAATAATAACAATTTGAAAAAAGATAAAAATATATTTACTAAAAAATATCATAATTAAAAGCTATGAATTATAATGTGTATAGTATTATAGGGTCACTCTTCCTTATGTATTATAGGTGTAGTGCATGGTAATTTTATTTTTAACATAAAGTAAAAAACGTTAACATAGAATCTACATGTATTATATATACACACTCTCTCTTTCACACCTCACACTTTTACACACAGTACAACACAGGTTGCTTAACATTTATAGAGGCCGTAAGCGAATCATAAAATGTGGGTTCAATTAAAAAAATTATATTAATAAATTTAAGGAAAAATTATATTATTTGTCATAAAAAATTCGTTGTTTCAATTTTAGTCACATTTTTAAATGTTAACAATTGAGTAACTATCTTTTTATTTTGAGTCAATTTTAATTAAAATTAGCACAAAACGATAAAATACGGTCAAACTTACAAAATTAAAAAATATATATGACTAACTTTGAAAAAAGAAACGCTAGATGTTATGGTTAAACAATATTATTTTATTTTAAAAATATATATCACTGTACTGTGTGTAAAAGTGTGAGGTGTGTGATAGAGTGTGTATATATAATATAGGTAGATTCTATGCTAACATTTTTAGTTTAAGTTAAAAACAAAATTACCATACACTACACCTATAATACATAACGAAGAGTGACCCTACATGTATATATGAGGGTGTGTGTGGGCAATAGGCCCATATGGATTAAAACAAGCATAGCTCATGAACAATACTATTTTTCCATTTCCACCTGCATGGAAAAATCTAACACAGAACATAAACCACAAGTGGAAATTGCTTAGGAAAATAATAAAGATGACTATTATTTTGAAAAGGAAAAAAAACAGTAGACACGACACCGTTTTTTATTCAATCTCCGATTTTTTTTTTAAAAATATTGTCCTGTCTTGATCTCTCTTTACTGTTTGAAATAATTTTTTTGCGGATATCATAAGTGCTTTGAAGCCAAGTGTCAGGATAAGGAGAGTGAGAATGAGCAGCCGGAGCGAGAGCCAGTCAAAGTAAAGTCGGTTAAAGAACTGAAGCTTGAGAAATACAAGAGACAACTAAGGTTTTTTATTTGTTTCTTTTTTTTAATTCTTAATTGCATTCTTTCCTTATTTATTTTCTTTTGTTTTGTTATTTGTCTTTTTTTGTTCTTAATTGCCTTCTTTCCTTATTTATTTATTTTCTTTTGTTTTTAGTTTTGACACTGGAATTGTTGCTTTTGCTGGTCTAATCCAGGCCTTGAGGACCCTTTATCCAAGTATCATGGACTGTAAGCCGATCTTGTTCTTGATTGGTTTTCTTCGAATTTGGAAGGCTCTGGGTGAGTCGATGGATGCTACAAACCAGATGAGCCAGTCGATCGATGCTGTGAACCAAATGATCGAGCTTTTTAATAAATTTGATAAAAATAAAAAAAATAGAAGCTTCTTACCTTTTTACTTGTTATTAGAGCAAGTCCAGGGAGGCTCTTTATTTTCTTTGGTAGAATAGTGTTTTTTTTTTAAATTGTATTTTAAAAATTGTGTTGTCTAGCTATTTTAGAGAAAAATTGGATGTAGGTTGTCAAAATCATGGAGCAACTATTAAAGTCCTAAAAAAATTGTGTTTTTCAAGGTAAATAAATGAATTATTTATTTGAATAGTGGGTAAAAAGTAGAATATGCACAAATTTCGAGATAAATATTGTATTGTTTATAATATTTTAAGGGGTGAAATAGAGAGAATTGTTGGACTTGCTCTTAGGCTTTGTAGGAAAATAAATTGAATATATCATTTCTTTTGTGCGTATAAACAATTTCTTTTATGCTAAACAATTATAAATGTTAACAACATGTTAGATTTTACTAAAAAAAATAATAATAACAACATGTTTTCTCCTCCTTATTTTTATACTTAGATGTTGTGATTACTTATTTAGTCAATGTATGATCGTATGTTCTTCCTCTTCAAAATTTAATCTATAATATATGAAGGAATTATAGGGAAATCATTTATTTGCAATAAACAAGGGTCAAAAAGCCATGTAGCAACTTGTGGTGATCTTGTCCATTCTCTTACGGCTTGCTGAGTATATGGTTAAGACCGTTTGCATCTTTAAGTAAAACACCATCACTGTTAATTAATCTGATTAAAACCCTTAGAATACATGGAAATTTTAAACCTCCAGCAAATAAGAAAATCAAAATATTAAAAGGTAAATAAACTTTAATAATTGAAAATAATAACTCTAATTTATTTGAAACAAGAAACCAATAAATCTATCCAATTATTGTTGTCTGATTCTATGAAATCCCCTTCTCCAGTGACCAAATATCACATGAAAAGGCTCGACTTCATTATTGAAATTGAAAAGTGGTCAGTTCTGATATCGAAAACCTCACTAAGAAGCTTTTAGAAGATGATAAAATACTAAAATGGTTATCGTCGTTGAACTCGACCACCGTATGGCTCTCCAGCTCCATCATCGCTTTAAAGGAACCCCTCTCTATAACTCAAATAATTTCAGAAAGACTCTTGGATTTCTAGAAAGGATGGTGGTTCAAGCGTATGTCTATTGGACTGGTTACAGAGTGGAAATGTGTTTAAGTATGTAGAATTATTTAGCATAAAAATAATAAGATTTGAAAGCTGTCCAATTGATGCTGAAATTACTTTTAAAAAAGAGATCTTGTAAGTTGCAGGTTGTTATTTGGATCATTACATAAATCCACACGGACTGCAAGTTCTTGTAAGCTTTCTTATTCAAGATTTTTTAATAGGCAAATTCACCAGTAAATCCATTCTCAAATATATTAATATATTCAAATGAACTGCAAGTAGCAAAACCACTAGGAATTGGACCATATAGGCAAATTCACCAGTAAATCCATTCTTAAATATATTCAAATATTCAAATAAATTGCAAGTAGCAAAACCACTAGGAATAGGACCATAAAGATATTAGGGTAAAGGTACAAAAACACCATTACTGTTTTGCTCAAGGGACACACATGCCATTAAAGTGAAAAAAAGACATTTAACTGGTGAAACATGTTTTCAAGAACAATCCACCCCTCAACTGACATACATTAACTTCCTATTCCTCTACTCTGTTAAACCCCTTTTCACTCTCTTTCTCTCATTCACCTTTTTCATTCCTTCACCATTTTCTCTCTCTTTCATGTTTCTAAAAGAAATATACAGATTCAAGCCTCCATTTGGACTAATAATCGTCGGATTGTCTCGGTTGCTTTTGGGATGTAGCTATGGTGTTACCGCTCGAGCTCACCATTTCTATGGGTTGCCTTTTCAATTGATAATCATCAGATTGTATCACGTGAACTTTTTCAATTGATAATAGTCAGATTGTACCAGCTTCGCATGACGTACAATGTTGTGGAATACATTAGGTGAATGCAAGCTCACCATTTAAGATGCTGATGTTGATTGAGTGAGCTGCCTGATGTTTAGTCCTAGTATAGTACAGATGCTATAGTGAGATCTGGTGCTTGAGCTTGGCTATTTAAGATTTAAGGATCTACAAATTTCCAAGTTCAGATTACCATATAACTATTTAAAATTAACAAATTCCAAAAAAAATTATCAAGCAACTTCTAAGCGTGATTGTCTGTGCACCTTCTTGGTTTTTGGAGCCCACATCGCTCCCAATTATTTGCTGGATATATAAATGATCAAAAGGGAAAAGTGCATTTGCTGGATATATAAGCATATTAATGAAACTAAAAATTTTATTATTATCATTATTATTATTTTACTTCTAAAATCCAATAAACATATGAACAAGTTTGAGAATCGAGCAATGAGCAGTAGAGGGAATGAAATGAAGTGAAGAGCACTTCAGAGATAGGAGTTGACAGTAAAATAAATTGTAAAGTTCAAAAGAAGGAAGGAAATTAAATCGAGGACATTACTAATTAAAAATTAAAAAGCTACAGAAATTAATTTAGCAGAAAAATAGTATCGAAACATGCATGCATCAGAGAAGAAGGTGATGATTGTGTTGATTGATGTTCACGAGGAAAGGAAAGAGAAGAGAACAGAGAGTGAAAGATTAGAAGAAGAAAAAAGAAAAGAAAGATAGAAGAGAGAAGGAAGAAAGAACTGTAATCAACGGGCATGTTATTGTTGTTGTTATCTTGACATTGTGGTGGCGGTGGTGGTGGTTTCAGGTGCTTTGTTTTTTTTTTTTTTTTTTGACATATTTTAGGTGCTCTGTCGAGTAACAGGGAACCATGTTTTGTTGGTGGGTTTTGATTTGTGGGGTCTTAACTTGCCATTCTCTTAACAGAGAAAGAGGTTATGTCCGTCTATTTGATGGTTGATTCATATGTGAAAACATAATTAACATGTTAAATGTCATTTTTAAACTTTAAACTTTGTTTGAAGCCCCAAATATTTTTAATAGACTTACAAATAGATTATGAATAAAAATCAAAATGTAAATATGCTAAAAATCACTACATGTACATTTATAATTTTGAAATTCATAAATTTTAATATAAAAAAATATGATATAGCTTATATTCAGTAAAGTTTATAAAAGAAACATTGAAAATAATAAGAATAAATTAAAACACATGGAAGTTCAAGCTGTCTATGGCAATCAAGATCAGGATGAAAAGTTGCGCTTTACTAAATTTTTTTCAAAAGACATTTTTTTAACAATTTAGACCTTGAAAAATTACTTCCTTCAGTATGAGAAGAATATACCAAATTAGGTTCATGCTTTGTAAAAAAATTAAGAATAAAATTACATTTAGTGCACATGTTAAAAATGAAACAAGTAATTTTAAATTCATATTTTAGAAAGGTGTAAAATATAAAAAAGAAAATATCCAAAAACAATTTTAATATTATGAATGTAATATTCTATTTTTTACATATTTATCGATTGTTAATTTATATTTTTGTTGGGTTTGTGGAAATTTTTAAGAAATTGTTATCTCATGCATTTAAAGAGATTATTATCTTAATTAACCCCTTAACCCAAATCGGAATCAGAAGAAATTACTATTTAAGCGAGTACATTAATTTATCGTATATTAATTTATCAAAATTTTAATGTATGTGACCGTTTATTTTGTCCAAAACTCTAATTTTGATTTTAATTTCCTTCTTTATGACTTTTAAATTTAAAAAAAAAACAAAATATAAAAATTCATGTTTTTTAGGGCATAAAAAAAGATTTGTCTAGAATCAGTTTGACTCCGGGCGACCATATTGAATAAAAGAAAAGGCTATTCTTTTGATTTTAAAAATAACTACTTAAATTTTAATTTTAAAATAATAAATTAAAAATCTTCATTAATTTTATAAATTTTTTTATTAGATATATGATTTACTTAAACCAATTCATCATTAATACTAATTGACCCTTGTATAAATGGGTTTAAACTTCGATCCAATTTTAAAACATTCATTAAGACCTATTCCAAACATAAAATTCAACTTGTAAAGATTATATTATGAGTTTAATTTAGGAAAAATTGCACCCCTTACATTATCTTATAAAATATTTACAGAATATACCTTCTTTTAAACTTTACTTTTCTACCCATTTTTATATGTTTTTACCTTAATTTGTAAAATATTTGTATTGTCTACCCTCCATCAACTATCACTCCATATCTTATCTTGTCTATCTCTTTTCTCTCTCATTTATTGTCACTTTTACCTTATCTTATATCTCTCTTTACATTTTTCTACGTTTTTCTCTCTTTGTTACATTCATCTACTTTTTTTTTCTTTCTGATAATTCTTTTATTCTAAATATTTATTACGTTTTTTTAGCGTCGTTGCACAGTGATGGAGAGATTCGTCGGAACCTAATATCGACTTCCGATGGATCTCGGACGATGCTTCTGCCCCTGCTACACTTGTTGATGTTGCTTTTTTTTATGGATTTTGTTTTGACTTTAAGAGAAGAAAAGAAGAAAAATAAGAGAAACATGCTGATGCTTCCTTACTATCACATCCTTCTCTTTCTAGATCATTGATTTTTAGATCTCTCTCGGTTCATTTGTAATATTTAAAAACGTTAAGGAGTATTTTTTTTTTAAAAAATTCATTTATTTTTTTATATTTATTCTATTTTCTGCTTGATTTGTTTTTGAAAAATTGATTCTCATTCCGATTTGTTGATCCAAGATCCCTTTTGATGTATGCAATAATCCACTAAGTCATGAATTTAACGTTTCCTTAAGAAATTTGTAGGAATTCTTCAAACAGGACAAAATGCACTATCGTGTGCTAGGGAGCACGATCGTGTGTATCGTTTACGCACGATCGTGCATCCAAGTACACGATCGTGCACATAGAAGCAGAAACCATGCCAAATCGAAGACCCTCGTGCACGATCATGTGTAGGAATGCACGATCATGCAAATGGGATCCAGTAACTTTGTAACTTAAAAAGCAAATCTGCATGAGCCACCTGCACGACCAAACCTCGTGCACACGAGCGATGTGTACGATTGTGCGTACTGAGTGCACGATAGTGCGTTTTCTTCCTTCTGCCAGATCAGCATTTCCAGAAGGCCTAAAGAGCAGCCACGTCATCATGCACGATCGTGGGCCTCTTATGCATGATCGTACGTGCCGTTACACAAGCAGACAAAAAACTTATCCCAAGCACAGAAACAGTACTATTTGAACTTTTGACTACTCCAAACGGCTAGATTGAAGTTAGGGCCTATAAATAGAGTACAAAAACACATTGCTAGGGTTATAAATCTTCAGATTTAAGATTGAGAAACCTAATAGCTCTATTTGCTTATTCTATGCTTTCTAGCCCAAAATCTTTATTTAATTCAGTTTTGAGCCTTGTGTGCTCTTTGTTATTCACAACAATCGTTGTTGGGTTGTGTGTGGGTTGAGAGATAGGTTATATTGTTAAAGGTTGAAGAGTTAGCCTATAAAACTCTTGGGTTATTGGGTCTTAGTGTGAGGATCCTTTAGTTTGGTTTGGGTTAGGTGATCAGCCATTAAAATCACTATTTGTAAGGTTAAATGTGAGCCTTAAACACTTGTAACTAAGTTTGATTAGTGGAATCCCAGTAGTTGTTGGGAAAGTGGATGTAGGCAAATCTTGGCCGAACCACTATAGTTTTGTGTGTTCTTATTTTCCACAATTAGGTTCCAAAGTTTGGGATTTATACCTATTCACACCCCCCCCCCCCCCTCCTAGGTGCCATTAGGGATTTTATTTAGTATCAGAGCTTGTGCTCATTTGTGTTTTCTTCATTGATTTGAGTTAAAGATTCAATGACATAGGAACTTTTTATTCATAACTTAAAGCCCTACTTTGATGGAACTGACTATCCATTATGGAAGCACAAGATGGAGTTCTATCTTGATAGTGATCAAGTCAATTTATGGACCATTGTACTTAATGGTTGGA
>CANYLF010568541.1:0-11413 GCA_948193215.1 Bocquillonia castaneifolia | reverse complement strand
GATATCCATTCCCCACATGGCAAAAGGCTAAGGACTTTCGATGAGAGATTGACAACTGGCCGGCAGATGGCTCACTTTAGCGTACTTCTGACACTTGTCACATCTTTCTACCAATCCCTGTGCTTCTTTATACAAGGTCAGCCAATAATACCCTTGCAAGAGTGCTTTCCTGACCAATGTAGGGGCTGCCTCATGTGATCCGCATATTCCTTCATGAATTTCCCTCATCAAGTGTAGGCCATTGCCCGCCGATACACAATGGCACCATGGATGAGATCTGACTTTTACGAACAGAACTCCATGCTGGTAGTGGTAAAGTGAAGCAATTGCTTGTAATCTTTGTGCCTCCTTCCTATTCTCTGGTAACTCCCCCGTTGTTTTATAGGCGATAATGGGTTTCATCCACTCGGCTATTTCTACAATTTCCAGAACCTCTTTTATTTCCACACTTGGGCTGGTCAACTTTTCCCTAAGTGGAATTTTATGGAAAGCTTCTGCCCCTTCAGTCGCAGCTTTAGCCAGCAGATCCGCTTCCTTGTTCTCTTCTCTTGGGATCTGGCAAATATCTGCTTTGCCGTTTCTCTCTATTAACTTCTGTAGTATCTTTTTTACCTTCTCAAGGTACTTTATCATCAGCGACTCCTTTGCAAAAAAACTGCCATTCATTTGGCTTACCACTAGCTGGGAATCACTGTACATTACTAAGTTTTCTGCTTTTACTTCTTCAGCCAGTGACAAGTCGGCTATCATTGCTTCATATTCTGCCAGGTTGTTAGTCGCCTTAAACATAAGCTTTAGAGCATATATGATTTGAATTTTACCTAGTCCTATTAGGAGGACGCCGGCTCCTACCCCTTTTTCATTACTTGCTCCGTTTACATGCAACTCCCATATCTCTGGCTCATTGTCCTTCGTATGCTCCTCCTTATCTCCACCCATCTCAGCCATAAAATCTATGAGGATTTGTGCTTTAAGAACGGCTCTAGGCTCATATCTGACATCGTGCTCCCCTAATTGGATAGACCAATTAACCAGCCGTCCAGATACTTCTAGGCGCTCTAGGGCTTTCCTTAGTGGCATATTAGTTCTTTCAACAATGGTATGAGCATGGAAATATGCTTTAAGCCGCTTACAAGCCTTGATAATAGCCAATGCCAGCTTATCTATCACCGGGTATCTCAGCTCTGACCCCTTCAATACTCTACTGACATAATAAATTGGCTTCTGCTCCCCATCTTCTTCTCTTATCAATACACTGGCAATAGCTTCTTCTGCTGCAGCTAAGTACAGTTATAGCCGCTCCCCAGGTATGGGTTGACTTAGGACTGGTGGTGATGACAAGAATTCTTTTAGCTTCTCAAAAGCTGCTTAACACTGTTCTGTCCAATCAAACTTTTTCACATTTCTCAGGGTTTGATAGAACGACAAAGACTTCACTTCCCCACAAGACATAAACCTGCCCAACGCCGTTATCTTGCCATTAAGTTTCTGCACTTCTTTTATATTCTTCGGCGGCTTTGTATCAAGTATAGCCTGTAATTTCTCCGGGTTGGCCTATATCCCCTTCTCAGAGACCATGAACCCTAGGAATTTTCTAGCTTTTATCCCCAAAGCACATTTATTTGGATTGAGCCTCATCCCAAATTTCCTGAAAATGTTGAACACTTCTTTGAGATCTCTAGGGTGGTCTTCCTCCCTCTTGCTTTTAATAATTAAGTCATCCACATACACCTCCACTGTTTTTTCTATCTGCCCTTGAAACATATAGTTCATCAACCATTGGTAAGTGGCTCCTGCATTCCTTAAACCGAATAGCATCACCATATAACAGTAGGTTCCTCCATCAGTGATAAAGGCCGTCTTGCTCTTGTCGGCTTGGCTCATTGGGATCTGGTGATACCCATTGGCCGCATCGATAATGGAAAAGAGCTCGTGACCCGCTGTTGAATCAACCAGCTGGTCTATACAAGGTAAAGGGTAATTATCCTTTGGACAAGCCTTGTTCAGATCTGTAAAATCCAGACACATCCTGTGTTTGCCATTGGGTTTTTTGACCAGTACTACATTAGCACACCAGTGTGTATGTTGGATTGGTTCAATGAAACCGGCTTCTTCCAGCTTTTTTACCTCCTCTACTATTATTCTTTGTTTCTCCAGGCCAAAATTTCTCTTTTTCTGCCTTACTAGTTTTACGTTTGGGTCAACCGCGAGCTTGTGAGTGATTATGCTCGGGTCTACGCCTTTAATCTCCCATGGGTCTATTGAAAATAGGTCCTAATTGTCCATCAAAACTTCAGTGACTCTTCTCTCTATTTTCGGCTTCATTCTTCCTCCTATCTTTACTTTAGTTCTTGCCATCCCAAATTCCTTCGTTACATCCCCCGGTTCTGTTCATCTCTCTCCTATGTGAGGAGTCATAATCTGCTCAATGCTAAGTGTCTTTTCCTTTCCTCCCTCAGCTACTGTATAGCACTTCTAGGATGCCTCTTGGTTCCCTCTGATCACTACTGGACCCTTGGGGGTTGGAATCTTCATTGTCAAGTATCTAATGCTTGTGATGGCACTTGTTTCATACAATAGAGATCTCCCCAAAATAGCGTTATAGGCCAGATCCATATCAACAATATTGAACGGTACCTTTAATGTTTTGGTCAGGCCTGGGTCCTTGCCAAACTGCATCTCCATTTCTACTATTCCCAATGGTTGTATTGGCCTACCGCCTAGTCCCACCAATGGCTTTCTTACTGGTTTTAGAGCCGCTAGCTCCCCTTCAATTGTCAGGTACGCCTTTTTGGTCATCACATTGACTGCACTTCCCTCATCCACTAGCAGTCCGCACACACAATATTCCCCGATCATCGCTTTAATAACTAGTGCATCATTGTGCGGCTCCTTCACATGAGCGGCTCTTTCACATGAGCGGCATCCGTGTGATCAAATGAGACCTCAGGGAAATTGTCAATAGTGAACACCTGCTATCTTTATTTTTTCCTTGGCGGCTCTATCAATGGGTTTCCCCCCATAATGACCCCGTAAAATTTTCCTTCGATTCTCTTCTTTGCTGAAGGCGGTTCATGCCTCTCTTCTTTCTTTTCTTCTCTCTTTTTCTTCTATTCAGGCTCTGTACTACCCAAAAACTTCTTTAGTTTGCCTTTTTGCACCAGTCGTTCGTTTTCATACTACAAATTCCTGCATTCCTCCATAGTATGGCCATGGTCCTTGTGGTATTTGCAATATTTTCTCTGGTTTCTTCTGTCTTGGGACTCCACCCTCAGTGGCCTGGGCTTTGTTATCTCCTCCCCATTCTCTTTGATCCAGAGCAGGATATCCTCTCTGCGGGTAGTTAATGGTGCGAAGTTACCGCGGCTCGGGTAATCTGGCTGGGTATTATAGTCAGAGCGGCTCCTGAAAGGTTCTCTCCCTCCTTTACCATCACGGCCTTTGTCTCCCCTTCGGCTACTTTCTCCTTTCCTCTACATGTCTCCCTTGTCATTTCTCAAGGCATCATCCAGATCTGCTTGTTTCTGGGCAATAACGATTGCCTCATTAAAGGAGGTTGGTTTTTTAGTTATGAGCTTATTGTGCAGCTCCTGGAAGCGGGTGCCTTTTCTCAAAGCTTCTATTGCTGTCTCCTCATTCAAACTTTCCACCAACTTGGCCTCTTTGTTAAAACGCACAACATAATCCCTTAGGGGTTCATCTGACCTCTGAATACACTTATGCAGATCGTTTGACTTCTTTGGGGGTGGAACACTTGTTCTGCACCGCTTTCTAAATGCGGTGTGCAGATCTGCAAAATTGTGGATAGAAAAGCTGGGAAGCTGAAGATACCATCGCTGTGCGGCTCCCTTAAGTGTAGTGGAGAATACTCTACACTTTATGGCATCTGTTACACTATGTTGTAGGCTCATCATCATGAGGAACTTAGCTACGTGTTCCTTTGGATCTCCTGACCCGTCGAAGGAGTCCATTTTTTGGGTTCTAATTTTGTCTGGCAATCGTTCCAATAGGATAGCCGCTGTCAAGGGGGATCCGCCATCACTCTGAAAATCCTCATCTAGATCTCCCTTTTTCAGCCTTTTAAAAACATCTAACACGCCGCTCTACACCAACGGTTGTCAACAACCTCTCCCCTTATGTCCTCAACGGGTTTCTGCCTTAGCCTCTAGTAACCTCTGACTCATCACCTTCCTCTGGTGGGTAAGTTTCTGGATTGTAGTAGTTGAGTGTTTGGGTATGATGGGTGGGTGTCTAAGGGATGTAATGAGATGATTCTTGGATCAGCTGGGTATTTTGTTATGGTGGGGGTGGGGGTGGTGGTGGTGGTGGTTGACCCTGTGGTCCCAAGTTTGATTGGCCATACTGCTGCAAAACCTCAGCCACTCTTTGCTGGAAAATACCAGCCATCTCCGTCATCAAATTTGCCATTATTTTTTACACATTCACTTGTGGTTGTATTCCTGGGTTTGGTGTTTGGGGTGAAGAAGTATGCTTGCTTGAAAGGGTCTGCATTGTCACTAGTATTGTGGTATTGAATCTGGGTTGGGTGGGTGTTAATAATCCATCTGAGACTCTTTGATTAGTGGTATGGGGATGTTGGTAAGTGATATTTGTTGTAGGGACTATGGGTGTCCAGTCAAAGAACAGAACACCGCCGTTCCTGGTAAAAAACGGTCCTTGAGGGACATTTACCGTTGTCTCCATCGGTATCCCGGTGACAGTGTTATTATCGACGTTCTCCGCACCAATTGATGGATTTGGGTCGTCCATTCAGGGTTCTACTCTCTACTTCCGAGTTTATGAGTCTGTTGTGCGGGTCTTCACTATAGTTCTACGGGTCTCTGCAACGTAAATAACAAGTTAGAATACGTCGGGACTGGGGGGTCCCGTTCGTACTCCGATGCTTAAGTCAGTGAATAGTACTATAAAATAGAGAATAAAAGGGTTTAGGGTTTTAAAAGAATAGAATTACCTCACATATCCTTGTACTATTCTTTATATAGTATGTTCAAGGAATCTAGGGTTTTGAGAGCACCCGCTAGATTTCTTACAAGTGTCCCCTTGGTCCCCCATTCCATTGATATTCTAGAAAGATGCCACTTTTCTATTACATAGTATTGGGCCTAATTCTAGCACAATATCTATTACTCTATCAATTCTCATCTTCAATCATAGAGGCTAATAGTTCGTGCAACCAACATACTATGAGAGCTCTCACTGTATATACTGGTTAAAGAAATATAACGTGTCGATATTGGATTATTGTCTTTAACAAGGTGCATGCCTCACCTTAGATACCTATCACTATCAATTGTTTCAACTCATGATCTCAAAACAATATTCCGTGTTCACAATTATGTACTTATACATAACAGCCTAGACAGTGAACCATGCACAAAACCTTTTGAATGTGTCATTTAGTATCTTCCCCTCCTATAGTATTCCATTTATTATGGCATGACTTGCTTTTCTAGTCCAATCGTCCAAGCTCAATCTATCATAACTCCTCAACATCCTTCTAAGATGGCAAACATCATACCATACTTCAAGAAAATGTTAAAGGTTTTGAGGGTAGTATCTAAAAACCCACCAGTTTATGGATCAGGTCTCACACTAGGGGAACTGAAGATTATTCTCATATAAAGGAGTTTCTCATCCCTAGCCATCTTTACACACATGGTATGATGATGTGTTATGGTGTTCTTTCCTTTCTTTAAAAGAGCGCATGTTATCTAGAAATTAAAACCATACAGATGAATCATTGTCACAACCCAAACCCGGGTTACGTGACTGGCGCTAAGGAACGGGAAAGCGACTAGCTACCGGAACCCGTAGCAAGCCTAAACTCGATAAACACCACACTTTATTAAATCCTTCAATATTAATGTCTATGAATTTACCATGAATATACATGTATGTGGTATCTTTACTTATTTAAAAGATATCAATATTGATAATAATAGTAACAATTATAATAATTAAAATAATAATAATAATAATAATAATAATAATAATAATAATAGTATTAGTAACAATATCCAGGATTCAAACTGGAGCTTTATAAATATTATATACATGCTTAATAAATTATTCGTTAACTCTCAACTTATCACCATAAACAAATAGATACTACTACAGCTCTAGAACATAAATACGTCTCTATAATATACTAAATTGAAACATACTTAGTAGCCGATGAAAAAGAAAACCTGTAGAGAGTAATGACATGTGAAGTCTGAATATAAGAAATCCTGAAAAAAAATGGGCTGAGGGGAGTCAGACCTCACTGAGTGAATTAATCGCACGTTTATGAAATGCAACTTAATCTACAAGCAATTACATGTCATACATATGTGTGTGTGTGTGTGTGTCTTGATAATAAAAAAATTTCAGACAATCACACTCATAGGCATTACATATACAACAAACCAGAAGGAGGAACTAAACTAGACAAACTGACAGACTTCTAATCCCCATAAATAAACTAATTCTCTTATTCCAATATGATTCTCTTAATCCGAAAGTTGTTTGGCATCCGAGCACTACACCGAACTAGCCCCAGACTTTGCTATGCTGCCGTCCGAGCACTACACCGAACTAGCCACAGCCATAGCAAAATAAATAATAGATCAACGTCCGAGCACTACACCTAATTAGCCCCGACCTCATCCTCATAATCATTTCCATACATGACTCTTGTGTGCACACAGCCTGACGACTCTGACGACCATCCTCCAACCGTTCACATTCACAATTACCATCACAATCATAATCATCTCATAATCATAGTCATATTCATATCAATCGTAATCATTGTATCATAAATTTCCATATTCATCTCAATGAAAATATAATTAATACTTTTATAAATAATATATATATATATATATATATATATATATATATATATATATATATATATATTGTTATATAAAATAATAGCATGCATTCTACGAGCAATATCATAAATATGAAATTAACTCACAAAGATTTGTATGCGACTAAAATCGCTCCGGTGCCATTAATTCGCTTTGGCTTCTGGTATTCTCTACAGAATATAATTAATAACAAAACTTAGAATAATGAATAACATCCTAATTTACTGAGAATTCTAGAATTCTATTTAACACATCGTATATTCATCGGCTTAACTCTAACGTAATCGCAACTTCTATTTGTATCGTTTAAACCCGACGACACTTTTTACGAGAGTGTCTACCCAAAATTTGGCAACATCTCCTCTCTAAATCGGATACCTCTCCAACTAGTAGAGTCCATATCTGAAAGTAAAATACACTTCTAAACTCATCACCACATACCGAATCTACCCATATATCTAGATTTACCAAACAACCACATCGTATTAATAATAATATTTTATCTTTCCTTATTATTTTATTATTATATCGAATCATCTCATCATCTCATCTATTAAATTTTATACATCTAATATCCATCAATATTACAGTAATAATAATCAAAAATGTTTTATCTATCTATTTATATTAATTTATTTTACTATCTTATTTATTAAATTTATATTCATTTTACATTAATCAATATTCTTACAATATCATAACAATAATTACTAAAATTATATTTACTAATTTATATTTAATTTATCATAACATTTTATCCACTATTTATTCTCATTTAAATTCTATTAATATCATTTAATATCTTTCAACTCTTCTTTTTATCAATTAAATACTTTTATCGTCTTAACTCGGTTTACTATTCAATAATTTAATTCACCTTCTATCTTATTTATTTTAAATTCTAATCAACTCTGATATAACTTATTTAACATCCTAATAACATAGTCAAAGCCTAAACGTACAAATTAAACACTTAACGCGCATTTTTGAGATTTTCATACACCGCGTTTTAACTTCCGAGATTTTTAATTTAAAATCTACACATCAATTAACTATCGGCCTTTATGAAAGTTGTCTAAAATAATTTTTAAAAATAAAAACAGGCCTCACCGGAGTAGGACCCTCCGGCCACCATCGGTGGTAGCGCTGCCGGCCAAGGTGGTTGGATGGAGCCCAAAATTTTCAGATTTGTTCATTAAGGTTCAAGGAGTCCAAAAATACCTTCCTCTCCTCCAAAGCACCACCACAGACGGCGGATCGGAGCAAAAATGGTCTCCAGAGCTAAGAACTCCACCACCTCCATTCACCGCCAAATCGTCACCGTTTTCTTCGATCCCAGAGCCTAACACACTCTATTTTCCATGACTACAATTCCCCAGTGTCAATTTTGATCAAAAACGGCCAGAAATTAATGAATAATGATAACCCCCTTGGCTGAAACTTGCGTGGATGATATCTCTCTCCACCGTCAACAGTTGCTGAAATTGTTGGTACCTACAAATAGGTCTTTCTGAGTTCTATAATTTAGACTCTTGAATCGCCTGAATTGGTGTCCGGATGAGGGAGAACGGACAGTATGAGAAATCAGGTGCTTCAGTGAAATTTGGAAGGATTTGGGGGACTCTGCAGACGTTTTTTGAAGTTTTAATTCTGATTATTAGGTCCGGTTGCAGAAAGGGGTATATTATCTGAAGTTTTCAGTTTATAAATAGGTCCTTTTTATCAATAACTTTTTATCCCGAACTCGGTTTCATCTCAAATTGTAACCATAGCTCAATATAATATTTTAACACTTTCATGTAGAAAATTAGATCAAAATAACATCTTGAACTATTATTTTGAATTTTTGAACATTAAACCCGTTTAATTTAATACTGGATCAATTAATTAAATTCCGGGAAAATAAATTTATTTCTGAGCTTAATTAATTAATCCTGAATTAAAATAAATTTATTCAGATAAAATCAATGGCAAAAATCATGGGTATTGCATTTTGAATGCTATCCATCTTGTTTCTAATACCAAGACATTGATTAAGAATATGAGAGATTCAGGTTGGGATACATTTCTTATTAAAGTGAAATCATTTTGTGAGCAGCATCAAATTAGTATACCAGATATGAATGCTCGATATATTGCAAGACGTGGTCGAGCTTATCATCAACAAGACGAGGTTAGTATCGAACATCATTATCGAGTAGATATATTTCTTGCTACAATTGATTATCAATTACAAGTGCTAAATAGTAGATTTAATGAACATTCAATAGAGTTACTTATTCTTAGCTCTACTTTAGATCCTCGGGATGGATTTAAGTCTTTTAAGATTGATCATATTTGTAAATTGGTAGAAAAATTCTATCCTAGTGATTTTACAGACCAAGAACTACTGTGTTTAAGGATAGAACTTCAACTCTTTGAGCTTGATGTCCCTAATCATCGTGAGTTGAAAAATTCTTCTAATATTCAAGAATTGTTTCAAGGGCTAGTAAAAAGTAGGAAAGCAGAGATTTATTCACTTGTTGACAGATTAATTAGACTTGTTCTTACTCTTCCCGTGTCAACGGCAACCACAGAACGAGCATTTTTAGTTATAAAAATAGTGAAGACAAAACTCCGCAACAAAATGGAAGATGATTTTTTAAATGATTGTTTGACTGTTTACATTGAGAAGGAAATTGCAAAGAAGTTTAGCACCAATTGGATCATTGATGAATTTAGTTCTATGAAAGAACGTCGTGCACAACTCTTAGATAGGAAGAATAAATGATATTTTGGTTTCATTTAAGAATCAAACTAGCAATTCTTCTTGGTAATTATCTTGACATTAATTATTAGTTATTTATTTGTATTGATTTAAAAGTTTATATTGTATATATTTAGTTACAATATTGTTAATCATTTTACTTATTTGTTTGATGGTAGTGGCGATAAATTTACATATTTAAAAAAATTTATGGTGCTATTGAGGACATTTCAAACTCTTGTGTGCATAAATTGAAAATGTTAATGGTGATTAATTGGCCCCCTCTGCTTAATAATCCTAGCTCCGTCACTGGCCTCTTAGTATGTTCATTCCACTGTTATGAAACCAAATGTAGTAAGCATAGCTGGCTAGCAATTATGAGTTATTATACCAATTGAATGACAATATTCAGCTCCAATATCCGTCTATCCATTCATGAAAAACAATATTATTTCATTTGAGCATGATTTTATCTCGATCAACGGATTCCAGCAGTCCACCAAACTACCAATGACTTCCAGCCTTTCTTCAAGTTTGTTGCCTGGTTTGATGAAAATTTCCCTTGCTGCATTTGCACTTGCTATGCCTAATATCAAAACCAAAAATAGATATAAAACCTTGAAATGAGAATTTTTTTTTTAGAATGAATTTACAGAGAATTAGTGGGACAGAGGATGGGACTTCTAATGTCATGATGATGCCATTTGATACTTCATTAAATTTGATTTAATTGTCTAAGCCAAAGAGAAAATGTCGAGTTTCTAGGAATGTAACATAATAAAATTACAAATATTAGTTCTTTGTTTAGGAATATAAATATAATGGAATAAATAACTAATAGAGTAAAGACATGATTATAAAAGAGGTATAAATATTTTTAAACAAAATAATTAATAGTTAAGATTGTTATGTGACACTTTCTTTAGAAAGAGTGTGTCACATGGCATTCACTCCTTAGCTCAATTTTGAGCTTTATATATATATATATATACACACACACACACACACACACACTCCCTCCGTTCCACAATAACTGTCATTTTAGAGTTTTTTTTTGTCACAGACCCAAATTTAATTACATGCATTAGTGGTTAATTGATATCATTAGTATGTTTAATTTTGTTGATTAAGGTTGATTAATTGGCGATTATGAGTAGTAAGGGTGTAATTGTAAGAAATAAAAGTTGGAGGTGGTAAATGGTAATAAGTGATTAATTGAGGAGTATCCTTTGATTGTTCATTTTTATTAATTGTGTATTGTTAAGTATGATTGTGTGAATTAGAATTGATGGGAGTTAGATTGATTGAAGGACTAGATTGAAAGAAAAGTTGAGGAGCTATTTGTAAAAGAAGTATGGGAGTTGGTTGAGGAGTGGTGTAGGGAGAATCTAGAGGAAGACAAGTGGCATGGAGAGAGAAGGAGCAAGACAAGTGGCTTGAGGAAGGAGTGACATGTGGCAATGGAATAGTGAAAATAAGAATAAAATATTAGTTAGTGGATTGTCTCTACAAGGTGAGAAATCCTACACACATTTCCAGTATTCATCTCTTCTCCCTTACGTATTTTTCTTTCCTCTTCTCCCTTTCTTCCTCATTTTTCATCAAACCACCATTTTTGGAGCTTAAAAGCTCCAAAGTGAAGATTTAAGTAAGATTTGAAGAGCTTTTCTTAATTAGAAGCTTAATTGGAAGATTAGAAGCTCAATTAAGTAAGTTTAATTCAATTTGTGTTGTTTATTTCTTAAGAGTAGGATTGAAGTTGGGGGTTTATGATTATTATTGCATAATT
>CANYLF010567882.1:0-11931 GCA_948193215.1 Bocquillonia castaneifolia | reverse complement strand
AATCATCAGTATATGTCTATTTCTTTGCATGCCATGATGTACAAGCTAACCAAAGAAACTGCATACCCTTTTCTATTTTCCTTCCGAGTACTATTAATAGCATGCTTTAGTCATTTTAACTCGTACATTTTACATGTTGAGGCAAATCTAGAATTCTATGCTATTCCTTAAATTCAAGCTTTTGCCTTCGCTTTTTCTTTTTTTTATTATTATTATATGCATATATTTTCTGCTTGATTCTCACACAGAACACATATAAATACCAATGTAGGATCCCTAGATGATCTATTCCTGATATATCGACTCGTTTGCAGGATATGTGAGATCTGTGGTGCCACTGCACTCAACATTGCTGGTAAACAGGCAAATGAGCCACACATAGTTACTGTAGCTGTTACAGCGGCACCGGCAGCACCTATAATCCAGGTGGAAAGCCAAACGTTTTGGCATAGCCGTCGCATCATGAATTTCTTGCTTGCTTCCATGGTCTTTGCATTTGTCATTTCTTGGCTCTTCCACTTCAAAGTACTCTCGTGAATAATGGCCACGGGGAGAAAGTAGCATGAAGGGGCAAGGTGTGATTCCAATCCTGTCAAGTGGGTGCTTTATTCCTACCTATGCATGGTTATCAACCAAGTGAAAGTTTCATGAGATTACAAGATGTGACCTCAAGAAGCAGTTGTTTTTGGAACCTTATTCCTTTATATAATAGATTATCTTTGTATATTTTGCCTAGAGGCAGTGTGCTAAATTAGCATTGTGTCACGTGTACTTGTAAAATCTTTTCTGCATTTTGTATTTTATACTATCATGTATATATTCTGATTTCTCTGCTATAGAACTGTTTGGAAAAAAGGAAGAAGTTGGTCTTGTTAACTGTGTTTTGGATCTCTTTCAGAAGACAACCAATTTTGTACTTGGAAGATTATGAATCCTCACAATTTCAGGGGCAGAACCTGGATCCAGTTAGCTATCATTCTACTTGATTCAGGCATTTAATGTTCAATCACTCATTCCTGGACATGCTTATATCAGTTAGGTGTGTCAAACGATAGATTTGTAATTAAATATACATCCTATGCAAGACAATTAATCAATTCAGGCATTTAACAAAAGATTGAAACTTGGCAATGGAACAGAACCAAACACAAAAAATCACAATGATCAAATGGAGCCAAATACATTGTAATTGTTTAATTGCACCTACAAATGATCTTCTATTCAATTGTTAATAACGATGGTGTATCAATTTCACTCGCTGCTGCTTGTTTCCATTTCTGTGGGATTGTTTGCTTTTTTATAATCTTCAACAACCTTGTCAAAAGTGCTCCTAACATGCTGACACATGAACATTAGATTTTGGCAGCCATCTTTCAATATTTCCCTTGCTGGATCACCTGAAAATTTCACTCAATGTAATTGAAACCCGCAACAAACGAGTGTGCTAAAATGCCAATAGATGCAGTCAGTATTCAAAGCTTGAATTCTTGGTAAGGATTTGGATATGCATATAACATAAGAACTTGGGCAACCAAAAATATCAGACAATTGGTTGAGTAAAACACACTTAGGCAATTCATCTACCTTATCTCTTTGATCGAAATTAGGGGATAGGCGATTTGAACAATATAAAGATGATTGGTTGAAGCCTTAGCTTGTAATTTATTAGATCTTACAGGCAAAAGGTCACAGGTGACAAATAAACCTAAGCACCAAAGAACACTTGCTTTTCTTTTTTCTTTTTCACAAATTTGCATCACCATATAAAACATTCAGTATTTATTCCATTGATCCCTAATCTAGTACTTTGTGAACTCAGAAGAACAAAGGAATTAAACAACTTATTAGAAACACAAGATAGCCAATCAACAATGTCACTAAATCCCCCGCTTGGGGGATGTCCTCAGCGCCGAGGAACATGTACTAGGGTGTATGTGCGACTTGTTCAGATTGTGAACTTAGACAAAAGAAAATTTTTTCCACCATCTATGATCAGTACGGATGAATAAGATAGAATGAAAGAATTCCCTTCACTAGCTAAAAAACATTGCTAACCATTCACCAATCATAACCTCAACAAAATTTTACAAAATTAGCTTATGGCTTAAGCTTCTAGGTAGCCATGGAAAGTAAATGGTACCTGTTGTTTGGACTCTAATATTAACTCTAGCATCTGAGGGATGAGGAATGCTGTATCCACAGAAAGAAACTCTTGGACTGCAAAAACAAAAGCAACCAGACCATTATATTTATTATAAATAAACACATGCTTTGAATAAGCAACCAATCCCATTGATGACACTAAGCAAATTCAAAGAAACAGACACTTGTGTTCACTTCAGTAGCTCAATCCTAATACTGCTCTGCCACAAACCATAATAACATGATGAATTCTAATGCAAATGGGTATGTACCCATTTGAAGTGCAAGTGCAAGCATATATTTTACATCAGTAGAAAGAACAAAGAATACCTACTTCAAATAATGAGCTAAAATCCAAACTTTTTGAAACATAAACAGTAAAAAGCAGAGATTTTGCGAAGGGAGGTACTAACTCTTGATTCAAAGTGAACCTAACAGAGTTAGCAAGAGTGTGATCTTCATCAACAAAAGAAAAGGTTGCTTGACTTGGATCCTCTATAGAACTGTGTTCCATTGTTTTTTAATTAGTTACTCACTCTGCAACCTGCCTACAAAATTTTATTTCTTTTAAGAGCTAGCTAAAATCCCCTTCCAAAACCCTAATTCGCAATACGAATATGGTTAACCGTTTTTGTTTAATTTATGTGGGATATAACTGTCATTTTGGAAAATATTCATTTTGCTGACATGGCCTCTTCTGATTGGCCCTTTTTGATACTTATGTAACAAGTATGTCACGTTTTCAAGTTAGCACTTATTTTTATTTTCGCCTTCGTATTTTCTTATTTTTAGAGACCCTCCCTTAAACCCTAATCTCCTCGTCTGGTGAAATCTACTAGTTTTTCTTTTCGTTTCTTTTTTCTTTTTATCAAATTGAAAGTCCAGATTTTGAGTTGATACCTGATTGGTGAGAGCTTTAACTTTTTTTTTTGTGAAAATTTTGCTTCTCTGATTGCAAAGTTGGTTCCTTGGATTGATTTTATTAAGTGGGTACTCTTTTATTGCAGGGTCTAATGGCTGCTAATAGTGGAATACCAGCTGGTTTGGACAAAGAGCAGGTGGGTATTTCTCTTTATACCAATCTTGAGTTACTTTATCATGACTGAACTATTATAGCGCCTCATTGAAGTACTGGGTTTGGTTTATCTTCGGTGATGAGTTGAGTGCTGTTATCTTTGGCCATTCTTTATTGTTTGATTTTGCTTCTAAGTGGATGTTGCTAATGTGTGTTTACTTAAGCTTTTTAATTTGATGATGTGGTGTAGGTTTTGGGCATGTTAGGAATGGAGATGGAGTATAAAGTGGAGCTGTTTAACCGGTAGGTTTCTCGTTGTTGCAAATGCCACAAACTGCTGTGAACCTTTCTTTCTTTTCTTTTTTCTCAATTGAAATGAGTATGCTTGACGAACTGTGTGATTAATTTTACATAACATAAATGGTAATATTTCTCCTTTGAACATGAATTTTATGAGAATAATTCAATGTTTTGGTTGGAAATTGTAACCAGATTTGTAGTTTGGTTAATAAAATCTAGGTTTGTATGTGAGAGTTTGAATTTTTCATTCATCACTACCATGTTGTCAGCAATTTTATTTTTGCGTTGTTGGAACTTGGAAATGATAGCTGGTGTTTTGTTAGTTCATACTTCCCTTTTCAAAACTATCTCAAAACGCAGCCTGTGCGCCTTACAGAATTTATTCAAATCTTTTGAATAAAGAAGATAAATGGGCTATCTATTCCGATTTATTTATGTGCTGCCTGATGCTTTGAGTTGAGAATTAGTTGAATTTAGAGATTATTTCTTGAAGTTAGAAATCATAACCTCTACTTACGCATTAGGTGAACCCTTTTGCTTTAAAATGTGGATTGTGATTCTATTTTCAAAAATTTTGGTTGTGGTCAATTATGGGTTTTACATGCAAGTTTGCAATATTAATTTCCTCTGATCCAACTGATTTTTTCAATGTTAATTCAGGCTTGCCATGACATGTTTCAACAAGTGTGTTGACAAGAGGTAAGATAATTATTGTTCTTCTCTTTTATTTATTCCAGTTTGTAGAATTCCTTGTGCAAGTGCAGAGTGTTGTGTGAATTTTTGTACCTCTTTCTGGAACATAGGTTTACTACTATCTGTTTTCAGGTACAAGGAATCTGAGCTAAATATGGGTGAAAATAGTTGCATTGACCGCTGTGTTTCAAAATATTTTCTGGTAGGCTTCTTACCATTCTTCATTTAATGGATTTAATTTAGACTAGGGATATTATTGAGGCTAGTCAAATTGATAAAGGTGTACTGTTGGGACAAGTTTAATGTATATGATTAGAGCTCAAACATTGCATCCTATTAATTTTTATTTTTTGGGGTCAAACTCAAGATAGTCTTATGATTAAACATTTATGTGAAGTTTTTGATTGCTCAAGTAGACTTTGGTAAACTCTACTTCAAAGATGCACGGAGCATTATCAATTGTTATGTAAAAAAAGATAAAAAAAAAAATCAATTATCCTCTTAAACTGCTGCCTGCTTGATTCTAATTTTTTTGTAGTTTTAAATCTGCTCATGTACTTTTTAAAGTGAAGCTTGTGCTTGACTCAGTTTATCTTGTTAATCAGCTTTAAGTGACTTAACATGTTTCACCCTAATTTTGGTTCATACTTGAACGTCGATGTTGGCTTCCCATGTTCTCAATACTTTAGTTGCTTTGTGGTCTAGGTTCTTGTTACCATTCTTTATTATTTGAGATTTTGGCTAGGGCTTTCTAGTTAGTTGCTTATTTCACTTGCCATCATATTTCTGCACATTGAAGTGCTAATGATGCAAGTTTCTTTTGGCATTACAGGTGAACGGTATAATTGGCCAGATGCTCAGTAATGGTCAGCGTCCAATGTAAAATTCAGGCCTGGTGAAATTTGGAACTTCTGTCCAAAATGAAAACCTGCTGTTAAGTGAGGATGGAAAGGAAAAATGAGACCTTTTACTTGGTTAGGTCACCTAATCAGTGAGGTTATTTTGTTATACTTCGGAATTAGCAAACTGCTTAATAAAAATATTTACCTCAATGATGAGTAATTTTTCTTGTAGATGTATTAGAATTGATTGTTTGTCAACTTAATTGTGGAAGACACTCATTATCAGAAGAAAAAAAATGCAACATGGATATTTATGGTTTGCTCAACCTTGTTTTTGATATTCTTTTAATTTTACATGGGTATGTATCTTGTGAGTAACATATAGAGGAATATCAATGATTGGTATAAATTAGTAAAAGCTATATCAAATTTTGCTCATCAAGTAATAATTATATTTCAACTTTTCAAGTTCCGTGTTTCAAAATTAACACTTAAGTTCAAAAATTTGTTTGACATTTTTTTCTCAAGTTGGCTAAATGACAATATGAGGTGACAGAAACTGATGGGATAAAGTTGTCCCTCTTTTATTTCTTGAAAACAACCATCTTATAGTCAGTTGATCAAATATGAAGGCTCAATGTGGACTATTCCCTGGTGAATGAAATTTGCTGTTGGCAGTCAGATTTTTCTTTTTTGAAAGGGTGATTAATATAATTTAACAAGTACATGTCAAGAGCAGAACAATAGGATAGAAATTTTTATACCTTAGCTGTGTACATTAATAATAGAGATCAGTCTCAATGCCAGCTAATACATTTTCCTACAAATAGGAATGCAAAACTAGCGACATCCATAAATGATCCCTGTTGGAGCAGAGATTGGGTTAAAATTTCCACAGGAATTTATGAGATGCAATGAGAGTTATGATTTCCTCCAGCTGTGAATGGAATTTCAATTCAAAGTCAAATCTAATTGTTTGTTGTCATCACTATCTTTAGGCCATAAACAAAGCTAAACAAGGTGCAGCAAAATGGAATTCCTCCAGATTCTGGATCAAGATGATAAGTAAAAACATACACGAAACATGAAAATATAACTGTGGTGCTGCAGAAACTCAAAATGCCCTATAGATAAGCGAAGGTGGAATACAAGGGAGTATTTAAATGGATAAAGAATTTTTTTGCTTTTTTTTAGGAACTATACACTTTCAAACTTCAGTTTCTATGTTTTTGGGCTTCCAAGTTTGTGCCATCTTTTAGAGTTTCCTGTGCATCACTGTCCATTCCAAGGCTGAAGAGTGCAGCAGCTTGGAGATAGAAGGCAGTGGGCCACTCAGGAGATACTGCTTGAGCTTGCATAGCATCTCCAAGAGCCGGTTGCGGCATGTCACTTATCAAGTAGCACAAGCAGCGTCTAGCAAATACAGTTGGTGACACCATGGTACCGCCATCAATAAACTACACAGACAAGAGAACATCAAGACAATTGATTAACCAGGTAACAGCTTCACATTTTAATGTGGCAAATTTAGGATTTGAGTGCAGTTAGGAACATGGAATTAAGTGCAAACATCAGATTTTAATGGGGCAAATTTAGGACAAAAACCACCGTCTCTATTATTCCAAATATAGAAGCATAGAAGCAATCATTATTAATCCGTGTCAGAGTGTTGGTGTATTTCATTACAATGAGATTAAATGACATAGCCTATAATTGAGAAGATGAAGAAAATATGCCATCAAAATATCTTACTTGTGTGTAACAATCAATGGCTGTTGCAAAGTCTTTAGTTCGAAAAGCAGCATCTCCACGTTTCTTACAGTTGAGTGTTTCCTGTATCTGATCTGTCCACATTTGGAAGGAAAGCTGCAAAGTGAAAGAAATTCAATAATGTTCCAGCATAAAACAAGTGTACAATAATGAACCTTGCTGAGAAAACTTTCTGATAATTGATGCTAGTCACTTCAGTACTTTCAAGTTTTACTACAACTTTGTAAAATGAAGTTATCAGCAAAGGACAGAAAGATTGTCTGTTTTTGACAGGGACATCCCTGATAAAGTACATCTATGAGATGGCTTGCTTGTTTGAGGGGAAAAGAAAGAAATATAAATGGTATGATATGTCATGTTTGCAAGAACTCCATATGACAAAAGAGCCTAATATCTAGCATTTTAAAATTGAAATTAACACTTTAGTAGAATTACAAGATAAACTTTTCAATGTCAGGGAACAGCCAACAAAAGAGAAGAGGTAAAAAAACTCATTCATAGGCATGAATATTGAAGTGACACAGATAGAGGACTTTGGTGACCATCGACTTGGAAGTGATGAAAAATAAAAGATGAAGATGACATGTTATCACACTTGTTGTTAAGTGAGATAAGCACCCTACTATTAGGCAATTGGCAACTCAAGACACCTTGAACCTACAGTTTCAAGGACATTGCTAGTATGTAGGCACAAAAAGTTTTCAGCATGAGCCAAAACAAAAATGGAGCCTAATTTCAGACATAACTAACCTCATTTGCAATCCCCTCGTCATCTTTATATCCCACCTTCTCCAGAATTTCATGAATTGCAGTAAGATCCAATCTTGAACAAGCTTCACCAAGAGGTGTCAATGACATTGTTGGCTTTGGGGATGAAGCTCCATGTGGAATACCCATCAAAACATAAGATGGAACCTGTCAAAGACCAGTCAATGGGATGATAGATGATTAGCAGTAAGACAGTAAAGTTCACTCAAGCTTGCACGTGTATAAAAGATTGAGCCAAGGTTTGGGTTACATAAATTCTGTTCCTAATTGTCTGAAAGCATAGCACATGCAAACAATGAATCTTATAAGTAATATGATTTTGAGTTTGACATGGGATTGAAAACTGAGCTACCAAACCGAAGTGGGTCAAATTCAGCTCAAACACATGAAGCCTGACTTCATCGATAGCAGTAATAAACTATATTAACTAATTAAAATGTACAGCCTCTGTCTAGAAAAACTTTTGAGAGTAGTTGCTAATATGATAGCAGCCATATAGCCAAACCCAATTGACTTGGGTTTAAGGCTTAGTTAAGTTGAATCGAATCAAATAGTTGCTAATATGATAACATGGTTACAGACCTATAACATCAAATGATGTGAATCATTAACTGTTAAAACAACTCCATCGAGACAATAAAAAGACTGCCTCTTCACTTATGTGGAAGGCTAAGGGATTAAAAAAGCTTGGCATACCTCTATTTCTTTCTGAAGAGGAGTGAGAGCAGCAACAAGGGTCTTTGCATTTGGTCTCTCACGAGGTTCATACTGTAAACAGCGTGATGCTAATCTAACTAGTTCTGTTCCATCATCATTAGAGAAATGACCCTCCAAACAAGAGTCTATCAGCATCAAAAAATTCTTCCCACGTATAAGATCGAGTGCCTGCAAAATGAGAGAAAATGAACCACTAGCTTCAAATTTTCTGAAGTGACAAATTACAGAGATAAATCCCTATCAAATTACTCCTAAAATAACAAGCAATCCAAACAGAAAATAGATTACATGGCTTGGAGGTATGTGTTTGCCACTAAGAAGATCAAGCAACAGTGTGCCAAAGCTGTAAACCACACTTTCTGGTATGACTCTTCCTGCCAGATGAACACATATGACCTCAGTTAAGAAGCGCATGGGTCAGGAATTGGGATCCAATCATACAGAGCACAAAGGAATAACCAACTAGTTACAGCAATTACCAGTTCTCAAGTACTCAGGAGGTGTGAATGCCAAGTTTGTACTGTAACTCTTGCCATCTCTGCTGTTCTTCATTAGGCCAAAGCAGGAAAGCCTTGGATTGCCATCCTGACAAGTACTAACTCAACATAAGGAACAGCTCACAAAAAATGGCAGACTTTAAAATAAAGAAAAAGAAAAAGGAAAAGAAAAAAGAGGTCAGGAGATATAAGATGAACAGAAAAGTACCTGGTCAAACAAAATTCTATATGCATTGAGGTCATGATACAAGGCCCTTCCTTTGCCGCTGCAGTACTCTAAAGCTTGAGCAAGATAGAGAGCAACTCTCAACCTCATTGCCCATTTCATGGGCTGATTCTCCCCTAAACCAATTCAAATCACATCACATCAGCATCCAAGGTAAGCAAGAGATGATGAAGTAGTAAGCTACATTTAATTTGACCTCTTAAAAATAGATAGAAAAGAAAACAAACAATAATCATAACTATTAGAATTAGACTTGATTAAAACAAAATTAGCAATAAAGTCAAAGCTTACAATGAAAAAGATGCTTAGATAGAGTCTCATTGGGCATAAACTCAGCTACCAACAATCTCTCCTCTCCTTCACAGCAACATCCAATCAAATTAGCCAACCTTTCATTTCTCAACTGCCCCACAGCTCTAGCCTCCTCCTACAAAAAGGAATATATAAATATATACCCAGAAACCCAATCACATTAAATCATCAAAATCCACCAATAAAAAAACAAAAAGACAAAAACAAACATAGCTACTATTATCAAGAAAACTAACAAGGAACTGGCGAGGATCAGGCCAAGCAGACTTATTAAATCGTTTGACAGCGATCCAACGATCATCATCATGAAACCTGCCTTTATAAACCACATTGGGAGCTTTCTCACCATGTTCAGATACTATATTATCAGTACTAAAACCTGAAGTAGCAGCTCTTAACTGTTCCAAGCTGAACTCTTTAAACCCAGGAAGCAACTCACCATTATCTGCAAGTACAAAAATCAAATCAAACCAAAAATTAAACAAAACCAAAGATAAAGAGGATTCTATCCTTAATGAAGTTGAAGAAACTAAAATGTGTTTAAAGAAAGAAACAAACCAAGATCAGACAACTCATTGAGGTTTGATTTGAGATGAGATGGCCACCAACAGAGTGATAATTTGGAGCACCTAGCTCCCATTAGGCTAAATATTCAAATTTTTCTTTATAAATCAAAAACACCCACCAAACCAAAACAAACCAAAGATTGAAACTTTCTTATCTTTTCAAGCAGATAGAGAAAATGGGTACTTGAAAATGCTGCTTTTTTTTTTTTTTGCTTATAGTTTATCTTTTTTATTTATATCAGTTTTCTTGGGTAGTGAAGTGAAAGGAAAAAAAAAGAGGGTTTTAAGGAAAAAAGAATGAAAGAGAGTGTGCGTGAGAGAGTGTTACTGTTTGTTTGGGTTGCAGGAATTTATAATAATAATAATCATAATAATGATAATATTAATAAAAGAAAAAGAAATTAAACTTTTCTTGGATCAAAACAAACAAAGGGAATCACTCACTCGCTCACTCACTTTCTATACATTTTCACTGCTTCATCATTCTCTCGTTTCCGCTTTCCGTTCTTGTGTTACTTAATTCTTTAAAAAGTTTTCAGTTTTTCTAGTTTTTCTTTGGTTTTCTAAACTTTATGCCAATCCCCACCTTCAACTCTTGCGCGTGACCCACTTTTGCTTACTTATTATCTATTGGGATGAGTAAGGTTTGAACTGAATTAAAACAGACGGTTTTCAATCCTAAAACAAATATGAAATAAACATATAAATAAAAATCAAAATTAACCTAAATATCTCAATTATTTTAGTTTGATTCGATTTTAAAAGTGAATGAAAATTCAGTTTACTTTAGTTTGGACTGAATACTCACTCAAAATAACAAAATATTTAAATTTAGAATCCATGCCTTAAATTAACTCTAACCTAAACAAATAATCATCCATCTGCTTAAGTAATTATAATGTTGTAATTGTTATATTCTACCATAAATAATTTTATTTTTTCTATTTCAACAAAAATTTACATTGAATGAAACTCCATTTAGATTTGCATAAAATTTATTAGGTAGCGTTTGATACAAGGATATTTAAAATGAATTTTAAAAATACATAAAATTTAAAGAATCATTAATTGTATAAATTATGAATTGTGAAAATTTTTATTTCGTTTAATAATATAATTCATTAAATTTGTAATTGGATAAATAAATAAAAATTAAATATTTAATAAGTAAATTTTATTTATACCATTTTCATATCTATTATAATATTATAATTATGGAGCTGAGAGAAAATTTTCTGAGACGTCGTTGCACCACGTAAGATTAGAAAAGTATTAGAATAACGCCACGTGGAATATCTTTATTAATTTAAATAATAATTTAAAATATATCCTTTTCCAAATGTAATTAGGATTATATTTACTAATTTATTATAATTATAATAAATAAATATCCTTTTTCAAGTGTGATTAGGGATACCATTTCAAATCCAACTCTAATGAATTAAATTAAACTATATATTTATATCTGTGTGTGTGCGCGCACGCATTATATCATTAAAATAAACTTAAATAAGGTACGTGGTTTTTTTTAACTTTCTTTATGGTTATATTTTATATTGTATTATTTTTACTTTGTTACTTTTTTCATGTTTTCTTTATATATGTGATTAGTTTTTAAAAATTAATTTTTTCTATATGATAATAGGTAGGATTATAGAGATCAGTTTACTTTTATTTGTTGCATCGGTAAAGATTTATTCATTATTATTATTGATTTTGTGTTTATTTGTTTTCTTTTTGTATTTACAATGGTCCAGAATTTTGATTTGATAAATTTATACATAGATCAAGCTCGCCAACACTCAATGATTAATCAAGGAGTTTGTAGTTTTTAATGTTCTTGATTGTTTATTGTTATTAATGTTACAAGTATATATGTTATATGAGTATTGAAAACTCCGATTGATCCTGCATTTGGGTCTGGAACTAGAGTAGTATTATCTGTAACATCCCCAAATTTAATTACATGCATTAGTGGTTAATTGACATCATTAGTATGTTGATTTTGTTAATTGAGGTTGATTCATTGGTGATTATGAGTAGTAAGGGTGTAATTGAAAGAAATAAAAGTTGGAGGTGGTAA
>CANYLF010567690.1:0-14703 GCA_948193215.1 Bocquillonia castaneifolia | reverse complement strand
TTACAAGTGTTTAAGGATCACACTCAACCTTACAAGAAGTGATTTTAATGGCTTATCACCCAACCTATTTAAACCAACCCTTGAGCTCTCACACTAAAACCCAAGTCCCAAGTGTTTCATAGGCTAACACTTAAACCTTTCATAAGAGTTTCTAACTCTCACACCAACACACAACCCAACAATGATTGCTGTGAACAACAAAGAGCATACAAGGCTCAAAACAGAATAAAGTAAAGATTTTTGGCTAGAAAGCTTAGAAATAAACAAACAAAGTTTTTTGGTTTCTCAATCTCAAATTTGAAGTTGTGTAACCCTAGCAATAGGTTTTTGTCCTCTATTTATAGGCCCTATCTCCAATCTAGTCGTTTGGAGTAGTCCAAAATTGAAATGGTACTGTTTTTGTGCTTGGGACAAGTCATTTGTCTGCTTGTGTAACGGCACGCACGATCGTGCACCTTGCTCTTGTGCACGAGTCTTCATCGTGTGAGTGGCTCGTGCGGATTCCCTCTTTGGTTTGCAAAGTTACTGGACACCATGTGCACGATCATGCATCCCTATACACGATCTTGCGTAAGGGAAATGCATGATCGTGCGTGGAGATGTTTGCATCGTGTGAATGGTTTTGGACTTAGCACCCTTTCTGTTTCTTGGTGCACGATCGTGTACATTTTCGCACGATCGTGCGTAAGGAAAACGCATGATCGTGCATGATGACACACGATCGTGCATTTTGCCCTGTTTTGAATAATCCTGCAAATTTCTTAAGGAATTGTTAAATATATGACTTAGTGGATTATTGTGTACATTAAAAGGGGTCGTGGATCAACAGCTTTCATATTTAATATTGGAGCTTGGCTCGAATTTTTTAAGTTGATCTCAATGTTTTTCCAAATCGATTTTAAGTGACTTACAAATAACTCAACTCATATACACCCTCAAAAATATAAAATCAAATTATGATATATGAAATTGTAAAATCAAGCTATGATATATGAACCAATCCACTTTGGGTGGACTGGTACTACCCATGTGGATAGGGGGTGAAAAATTTTGAGTTCAAAACCCACCCTTATCAAATTATAAAAAAAACTATGATATATGAACAGTTAAGAAAAAACCTACAGTGACATAGGAAAAAGGGAAAAACAAAGAAAGGAAGGGGAAAAAAGGAAAGACAAAAACAATGGCATGTGGTTGTTTGTCCAAACAAGGAACAAGACTACCATTACCAACCTATACTTTGGCTCTTTCCACAGTTTATAATTCAAAATAAAGTCCCACCTTTGCCTTTCCCCCCAATTTCTTATCTCCCTATCCAATCCATACATTATAAATAAATAAATTATTATACATACACCAAACTTTATTATTATTATTATTATTTTTATTTTTATACCATTTTTCATTTTTATTTTCTTTTCTTTATAAAACCCCAACAGCCACCCTCATTATTATTAAAATTTTACTACTATAAATATTTTACCTCAAAAACATAAACGTTTAAATCAAAGATTTAATTTCTCCAAAATGTTGATAAGTCACAGTATGTGACTTTTCTTTTTATATTTATTTATGTATTTATTTTTTTAGGGTTTCAGGCCGACCCGCCAAATCTGACCCTTACTAATTTTTATTTTTATCCTCCTTTTATTTCACGTTATTGATTCGGATCCTGATTCGGATCCTCATTGTTAATTCGGGTCAGACCTGCTTCCCCTCCGTCTTAACAATGGCGTCGAAATCGTCGCCGTCCGTTTCCGCTAGTAGATCGGAGCCTCCCAAGGAATCTCCGGTACTCCTTCGTCTATTTATCATCTAATTGCGTTGCGCTTCTTCACACAATACTTCTGTTACATGTTGACCGAGTTTTTGTTGACTCATTGGGTTTTTGACTCGCTACATAACCTCTTTTTTCAATTGATATAATGTAATCTAATCTAATTGCCAACTGCATTGCATATTTTTAAGCCTGATTATTTATTTATTTATTTTTTGAGGTTTGAATTTGTGTGTGTACATATTTGAATTTGCGTGAATTTATTATGGTAATTATGTGTAATTTATTAATAACAATTTATTTTTAATTTTAACAGATGGTAAATACACAAGAAACTACACTAACAACAAAGGAGATATTATCGGCTATTGATTCTATAAAGAAGCAAGTTGCAGCTAATCGGTGTGTTTCTATAAAGGTGAATTTCAATTAAATAATTATTTTTAATTTTTAATTTGAGTTGTTGTGGTTGTTGCTGTTACTTATTATGATTATTTTATGCTTTTTAATTTTCAGAAAAGAATGGAGGAGAACAAACAAAAATTGGTTGGTGTTACAAACCACTTGTACAAGTTGTCGAAAGAAAGAAGGAACAGCTGGATTAATGTTACTGATACTAGTGTAGATTTACTAACAAAGAGGCAAAATGATGCCATTGGTATGCATAGTGGCGTTGATGCAAGTAACGGAGATAAAGATAGTTATAGCTCTCAAGAAGATGGTCATGCTTCTACTGCAGTTCTTTTGGGTTCTAGTATTCCTCCTGTTAAGAATGTTGTTCGCCCTATTAAGCTTCCTGAAGTCAAAAGATTACCCCCTTATACTACATGGATTTTTTTGGATAGGTGTGTCGAGTTTTATTATTTATTTTAATATCTAAGTCACTTGAGAAGTTTGTTTTTCTCTATCTGCGAGCACGGTGGTGTCTAATACTTTATGATGATTATTTTTTTTAATTAATTTGAGTGTAAGTTCTTGAATTCTTAAAAGCATAGCGTGTGACTCTGTGTTTCACTAAATGTTTTTTTCTCTCCTCTTCATTTGGTGCTCTATGTTCATGTGAACTTGAACACTTTTCTTGGGTATAATAATAGTTGTTATCCATTGATAGTTTGTGTAAATGTGAACCCCCTAGGACATTGCATCATGTAAAGTCTCCTGTGCTTTTATACTGTCTACTGACAAATGTGATGATAAATTTGTTTACTTGTCTATTTTTTTTCTTGTGATAGTGCCAAGTAATATTTTAGCTTATAAATTTATGATGCACCTAGTGCAGAAATCAAAGGATGACAGAGGATCAATCAGTGGTTGGTCGAAGGAGAATATATTATGATCAGAATGGTGGGGAAGCACTTATATGCAGTGACAGTGAGGAAGAAATAATTGATGATGAAGAGGAAAAGAGAGATTTTATAGATTCTGAAGATTATGTTCTTCGGTTGGTATAATCATGCTAATCTAATGTTATGTTATCTGTAGTTTCTTTACCCCCTCCTTTTCCTTTCTACTTTAAATTTTCATCTTTTTGCTTGTATTTTACTTCAGCATGATATTTTTTGCTATTTTGTCTTTTTAGCTTCTTAACAAGATTATGCATTTGTTACCAAATCCTGGTTATTCTATTTTGGTCTACTCTACTTCTAATTAGTAAGCATATATATAGCTCCTTCAACAATTCAATCTGTCATGTTGGTTGTTTGAAGTACAGAAGGAGCTATAGATATGCTTACAAATTGAATCAATAAATTTACAATATGAAACCACTTATGAAGTTTCTGTTCTTATTCTAAATTCTGACCAATATTTTATGCGGAATGTTTCATGTTCTTTATTTCTTCACTTGAAGTAAACCTTTTATTCCTGTTGAATTCTGTTTTACCAGCATGACTGTCAAAGAAGTTGGTTCTTCAGACCATGTGATGGAATCACTAGCACAATGCCTTACTAGAAGTCTTCCTGAAGTCAAGGTATGCAGTTGTGAGGATAATGTTATAGTATAAGTTCATTTCTTTCCATCTTCTTTTATGTCTTTTATCTTTTTTTATTTGAAGGAGCAGTCTAGTTCGATATAGTATCTAGATATTGTCTGCATTTTATGCTCTGATAAAAACTGGTCATTGTGTAAGCTTTGGTCCAGCTGTTTTCCCATTTGCTTTTTGCTGGCTTTACACAGATATGAAACACCCATCAAACATCTTATACAGGCAAGAGTTGAAGTTCTTACAAAGGAAGAGAAGGCTTTAGGGGATTCAAAGAATAGAGATGGTGAGGCACAAACAATGAATTCTTTTCTAGATAAGGATCTTGAAGCTGCCTTGGATTCTTTTGACAACCTATTTTGTCGTCGATGTCTTGTAACAATCGCTCCCTCCTTTGTACTTCATGCTGTTTTGTTCTATCTTCTAGGACTTAAATGAGTTCATCCTTCTATTATTTATGGCAGGTCTTTGATTGTAGATTGCATGGATGCTCACAGGATCTTGTCTTTCCTGTAAGTTGGATTTGTAAAAGTAATTGTCAAGATATTGCAAGTGTCTGGTGGGAAATCTTACATGTTTTGTTGATACAACGTACTGCTAGGGTGATAAACAGCACAAATGGAACCATCAGGATGATGAAAATGTAACATGTGGTCCACACTGCTATAAATCGGTATATTTCTGTTGTCATCAACCTGATCTGTTTCATTAGGCATTAGGCATTGGTGAAAAAATTATTTAAGTAGCTTTTACTTCATTCACGTCAGGTTTTGAGGTCAGAAAGAATTGATACTGCAAATTCTCCAGAGTATGGTGATATTGGAGAAAATTCTGTCCGTCCATCTGATGGCATGGCAGGGCATGTTTCTTCGAGGAAGAAATCTTATGCTCAGTCTGCCAGGAGGAGGGTGAAGTCCAGCCAAAGTGAAAGTGCTTCCTCAAATGCAAAAAATATTTCTGAGAGCAGTGACTCAGAAATCGGACCTCGGCAGGATGCCACTTCTCCATCCAAGGTGAAGCTTGGTGGAAAATGCCAGAGGAACAGCAAGCGAGTGGCTGAACGTGTTCTAAGTTGCATGCGTAAAAGGCAGAAGAAGACAATGGCTTATGATTCGGATTCTGTTGCCAGTGGAGGTCTTTTGCCAGGTGATATGAAACTTAGATCCACTTCACGCAAAGAAAATGAAGATGCCAATTCTTCTTCCCATAAGAATGTTAAATCTCTAACCCCTGGAAGGTCTAGGAGGAAGGAGACAACAACTCAGGACAACAATAACTTTTTGCAGGGGGAAATTAATGATGGTCCTCCAAGTGAGAAAGTCACTGATCCACCTGCAACTAGTAGTAATGACACATCAAGGAAAGAAGAGTTCATAGATGAAAATATATGTAAGAAAGAGTTGACTGATAACAGATCTTGGAAGGCTTTTGAGAAAAGCTTATTTGAGAAAGGTGTGGAAATTTTTGGCAGGAACAGGTCAGTAGGTGATTTTTTTTATGCTTTACACTTTGCTATCCATATTTCGTATGTAAGATGGTTTGTTGAAACTATATTTTTGTTTACCCTCTTTGTTACATCACTCTACTTTATTGAAAATTAAAGGAGAGAGAAAAATAACTTTGGTGGCTAATTAAGCACTGAGAATATACTTTAGAAAGTGTACATCATATGATTTTTTTTGTTTAAATTTCTTCTGATTTTCTTGTCATATATTTGTTTTATTATTAAAATTTTTTATATTTTAAGAGGAATTTAAATTTTGACTTCAATGGGGACTTGAATTTCATTGTAAAATGTAGAAATCCAATGGGCTTGAAGAGTGTTGGGCCACACACGCACATATATGGGTATATAAATGGGGTTGGAGCCCATCTTACACAAAACCAATTGGCTTGTGTTAGGATCCAATCTACTCCACTTATATACCACACTAACTATTATTATATATCCAATGTGGGACTATATACTCCAACACTCCCCCGCAAGTGCAACTGGGCTTTGATAAGTTGTCACTTGCCAAACACAGACGTATTCTCAGAGGTCCGTACAGACATGCCTAGGCCTATTCCTTAGAGGCTCTAGGTCCATACAAACAGGTCTAGACTCCAGTGCTAGCCCAACCAGGGCTTCAAACATGAGCTCAGGATCATCCCGCTCTGATACCATGTAGAAATCCAATGGGCCAGAAGAGTGTTGGGCCACACACGCACATATGTGGGTATATAAATGGGTTTGGAGCCCATCTTACACAAAACCAACTGGCTTGTGTTAGGATCCAATCTACTCCACTAACTCTTATTATATTTCCAATGTGGGACTACATACTCCAACATAAAACTGAATATCTCACTCCACATCAAAACTATCTTTTGATAAATTTTATGAAAATCAATGAAAACTATAACATAGTAAGGTTCTGACTTCTGATTAACTAGAATGCATAATAAATGCATGTGTTGTTTTTTATTTAGCGGTTTTGACCTTAAGCCTAGATAAGAAGGGTTCAGCAGTTATTGACTATAACATATTATCAGAAGTGGCTGTATTAAGCTAATGGTTTAATGATTGTTTTAAAATATTTGTTTACATTTCTTTCTTAGCAACTTGGTGGTGTATGTTTCAGGAAACATACATTTATATATGTCCTTGATTCAAAATTTAATCCTTGATTCAAAGCTTAATCAGTGCAAATAATATGCTTTTTTTCATTTTACATTAAACATCATCTTAGCAAAATTAAAATTTTTACATATTCCCAACAGATTATGTTGCCAATTTGCTGTTTTATTAGTTCTCTACTATTCAACCTTCTTTTTGTGGCAGTTGTTTAATTGCTAGGAACCTTTTAAATGGTTTGAAGACTTGTTGGGAGGTTTTCCAATACATGACTTACTCTGAGAATCGGCTGGCCTGCCAGGCAGGTGATGCTGCAAATTCCATGGGTGACGGATATTCCAAATTTGACTTTAATGGAGCCATGGTTAGGTTTTTTTTATTCAACTTGTCTTCATTTTTATACAATTCGTTGACTCCCTTTCCCTTTAGTGACATTAACGTCAAACATCTGTGCCTTTTCCGTTGTGGTGTGGTGGTGGTTCCTGAAACTGGTGCCAGTGTAATAATGAAGTAAGAAGAAGATCAAGATTTTTACGCAGAAGAGGCAGGGTTCGCCGCTTGAAGTATTCTTGGAAGTCTACTGCTTATCATTCTATTAGGAAACGAATTACTGAGAGAAAAGATCAGCCATGCCGCCAGTATAATCCATGTAATTGTGGAACTGCATGTGGAAAGCAGTGTTCCTGTCTGCTGAATGGCACATGCTGTGAGAAGTACTGTGGGTAAGTCTTAGACTCTTCAACTAAAAACAATATTGAAACTTTCTCATAACTCATGTTTTTCTCATCCACAAGTGGGATTTCATTGAAATTTTAAATTGTAGAGTTTTCTTCCATACAGCCGCAGTCTTGATAATTTTTAGGGTTTATGGATTTGGATATTTTGAGTGCCTGTTCACATGCATGCGAACTCACACATGGTACTAATGATATAATGTACTTTCAACTAACGTTTACTTATTCATTTAGATGTCCCAAGACTTGCAAGAACCGATTTAGGGGCTGTCACTGTGCTAAAAGTCAATGTCGAAGTCGTCAATGTCCTTGCTTTGCGGCAGATAGGGAATGTGATCCAGATGTATGTAGGAATTGTTGGGTCAGGTAAGTTATCTTTAACTCTGTTTGAAGTTTTATTGTAAGAGTTAAAAATGAATTGGGTATCATATTGGAATGCTAATTTGCATCTTTCCGAACCTTTTTCTCTCAGGCTAGTACTTAAAACTATATTTATCATTAGTATTACTAAATTGCAATCCTCTGTTCATCATTTCTACCAAAAAAAGGACTCAATTGTTGATTAGAACATAGTTACAGAGAATTAGTAGTTCTTGGGTTGTGATGCAAATGTGGCAACAGGGTTTACTACTTTGCTTATTACTTAGCGTGCTGTGGGTGAGCTTGGTTGGTATGCTAATTTACATCCTGGTCCATTTAATTACTTGTATGGATCAGCAAACCTTTTACTGAGAAAATCTTGTTCCTGGAAGAATTTTATAATTTAAAACCTAAATTTCTTTGAAGTGGAATGGCATATTTCTAATAAATGTTAGAGAAAAGTAACAATTTAATAACTGCCTAAAATGCAGTATCCACAAGAAAAATTGCATAACCCAGCAATTCGTTAATTTATCAAGTGAGTGCTGTGCTGCTCATTCCACAATGACACAATTGATTTTAGTTTATTGTTAACATGATATCGAAACCATTGAAGAGATACTTTACAGTATATGGGAATGATGTTATGTTTATGTTATTGTTGGATGGTGCAAGGGTTGACACTCATTTTTTCTTCCCTTTAGAGTTGAAACTATATCAAGGTCTGAAGAATTTCAAATTTCACATGTGGTTCTAGTTCTACTGCTTGTGTGAAATTTTAGCGTGCTGAATATTGATTTTCTCCGTTATTATTGAAAGGATTAACATGTTTATAGAGCATGAATTTTGGAGTTCTACCCCCTAAATATATTTGGATCTGGCAGTAGTAAAACATCCTAAGATGATAGTTCGAGTTTCCTGTTGCATGTCAAAAATTGAGCCGTTCATACTCTTGCTGCCAACTTGTCATCACCATTGCTGACAACTATCAACCCATTCTGTTCCTGTCATCACCTTTTTTTCTGGTGCCAGTGCTGGCAAAGCCACCAACTTTTTTTTAGATTATAGATGCCAGTTCTGATGTCATTATTTATTTCTGCCATCATCATATTGTGTCATCATCAGCATGTCAACCGTTCTAGCTGGCCACCACTTCCATATCTAGCCACCTCCATTTGGATTCTTTTTGCCCTATGTGTAGATCAACAAATCTGCCTGGGTAGGGCAGAATTAGATCAAGGTACATTAGAATAGAGTTGATTAGGTGAAGAATGTTGATGGCCCAAGTGATTAGGAGCAGGTTGCGCTTGGTCAGTAGCATGGCTCAAGTCAAATAAATGGGTTTGCCTTTAACTTTATGAACTGTTAATATTTCTTCAAAGACCTAATTGAGACAAATCTTCATACTCAAGTGCACTTGAAAGTAGCAGGTAACAGGTCGAAGATATCAGCTGATAGGCTCTGATCTCATGTAAAAATCAATAAATGAGCCTAGTAGAGGAAATTAGATTAAAGGCATATTAAAATAGGGTAGAATATAGTAGGAGAAGAGTGTGAATAGGCTAAGTAATCAGGAGCAAGTTGAGCCCCATTATTAGGATGGCTTAAGCAAAGCTAAGGTTTGCCCTTGAGCTTTATGAACATTTTAGTATTTCTTCTAAGGTTGAATGAAGGATAAATCCAGTCCCATACCCTATCTCTAATTTTGTTATTGCATCCTCTGTTATAATTAGAGTCTTTGCGATTGGTACTATCATTAATTTCAACACTACAGATACTAGGAGAATTTATCAACACATTAATTAATTTAATCATAGAAAAAAGGACTTAATATGACTAAATTGCCCTTTTACTAAAATATTCAAACTCATCCTTTTTATTCAATATTGTGTTGGTAGTAGAGTTAACAAGAGATGAGGATAAAATTGGGGAGGTAACTAGTGCTGCATTGGTATTTAAAAATGACTGATAATTTGGAAAAAAAAAAAAAAAAAAAATTTCTAAACCAGCTACTCCCTCCGTCTCATAATAATAGGCAGTTTTGGATAAGTACATGGATTAAGAAATTTAGCAATTCAATATAAAAATATTGTTTTGCTTAAAATGCCCTTATTGGAACTCTAAAATATTATTTATAAGTTGAGTGTTTTTTATTGAATTTGATATTTTCAATGTAATAAATAAGGGTATTTTAGGCTTTACATTATTATGTCTTAAAAGCTGTCTATTATTTTGGGAAAAAAAAAAAACAAACTTGCCTATTATTATGAGACGGAGGGAGTGTTATTTTGAAATGGAGGGAGCATTTTCACAAGATATCATTTTTTTTCTTGTGCCCATTTCATGGGTATTTATATTCACTTTGATTTATTTGCAAAATGTTGGAGTTGGACTGCATCTTAAGCAGTGGGGTTTTGCTATTCAAGCTTTTTATACAAAATGATAAAATTTGCTTTGCAATACTCTACTGAAACATATTGTGTTTGGGATCCTGGTTTCTAATATATATATTTTCTTTAATGTTCATCAGTTGTCCAGAAATACCTTGGCTTTCTATCCTTCTCTTTCGCTCTCTTATACAACTTTCTACTGTTTTGAGCTGAAAACACTCCAATTCTTGCAGTTGTGGTGATGGTTCTCTTGGGGTTCCTAGCCAAAGAGGTGATAATTACGAATGCAGGAATATGAAGCTTCTTCTCAAACAACAACAGAGGGTAATTCTATTTTTTTTGTGTTTCTATATAGTTTCATGAGATGTGTGCATTTGAATATTGCCACTGTATGAAGTTTTTAAAGTTTTGGTCCTTGAATTATTTTTTTAGCATAAAGTTCTACTTTGGATTTGGTTTTCCCCGGTTCCTACTCAGCAAGTTATTAGTGTGATTTTAAAGCTTTTATTTGGCCAAATATAACCTTTATAAGAATTGTGATTTGTGGACATTTTAAGTTTTCATCACTTTGATCTTACAGTGGTTCTATCAACTCTAGCAATATGGTTTTGAATTCATAAACAAATTACATCTCATTTGCAGAAATAACTCCATCTGCCAACATTATGTATCACAAACCCAAAGTCATAAATCTTCTTCATGGGAATTTTTGCTATCATTAGCTACTGATATATGTCCATATCCTAATGAAGTTTTGAGCTTGATTCTCATATGTGTGCAGGTTTTGCTAGGAAGATCTGACGTATCTGGTTGGGGAGCTTTCTTGAAGGTAATATTATTTATAGAATTTTGTTATTTGCTTCGGTTTCATCTTACTGATGGATAGTACTTGGTCAACCTACAGAATAGTGTTGGTAAGCATGAGTATCTTGGTGAATACACTGGAGAGCTGATTTCACACAGGGAAGCAGATAAGCGTGGGAAGATATATGATCGTGAAAATTCATCATTTCTCTTCAATCTGAATGATCAGGCATGACTTTTTGGATCATGTTATGATCTCATACAAATACTTACATTTTTTAATTTTCTTGTCACGATTGAAAAATTTTATTGTGCAGTTTGTTCTGGATGCTTATCGGAAGGGTGACAAACTGAAGTTTGCCAACCACTCACCAGACCCAAATTGCTATGCAAAGGTATATGTTGGATTGTTGCACATGGAATATCTGTTGTGTTTACTTTTGTCTTTCATTTGGTGTCTATTGACACAACAAATATTAACATTTCCATTGTATGGCAGGTGATAATGGTTGCAGGGGATCATCGTGTAGGCATATTTGCCAAAGAACGGATTAGTGCTGGAGAAGAGCTTTTCTACGATTATCGTTATGAACCAGACAGGGCTCCTGCTTGGGCTAGGAAGCCTGAAGCATCTGGATCGAAAAAAGAAGACGGTGCTCATACAATTGGCCGTGCTAAGAAGGTTGCTTAATTTGGGAATTCATTTATATCCTCAATTTACCATTTTTATCATTCTTTTACAGGCAGAAAGAAGTTTCTTCATTCTCATTGACCTTAGAGGATAGGTGCAAGCACAATCATTTTGTTGGAGAGGCCATTGTCATCTCCCACTGATAACTTTATTTAATTTTGCTCTCAATTAATGTATATTTCTTGAGAAAATTATATTCACTAAAGCAAAAGAAAACTACAAGTTCAGTGAATCAATAGAATCTAACATCAAAGCATTCATGTAACATTGCACCGGTTAAGCAATCTCATCAATTTTCTTTTAATTATGAAGGTTGTTGGCTCGTTACAGTGCTTTTTCTTTCTTTCTCCTCTTATTCTCTGACGAGTAGACTGAGATGTGGTCATTCATAGAGGACTTTTTCACCAATGATGTTAATGTTTCTTCCAACAAAGTTTCGTAGTAAACTTTGTCATGTTGAGTGATGAGAAAGACTACTAAAATCTTCTTAGGCTGTTATGCATTTATATAAAGGGATTATATTTGAGTAAAGTTAGATCTAGCCATTGCCACAACACAACGCTGTAGGGTATCAGTCCTTCAAGTAATGGTGATGATGAAAAGTTGTTTCTGATTGATGGGATAGACGAGGGTGGGCAAGTAGTTTGCTCACTTTGCTTTAATTATCTCGTTATTGAAAATTATGCATCTCTTTAAAAATTCATCTGAAAAAGAAAAAGGTACATATAGTTTAAGAGATGGATTTGTGGTGGTCGAATCCTATGCGTGAAGTCTTTCTTTTTTTTTTTCTTGTGGTATATTCTTCCCTTTTTACTTTGTTGAACTCCTGTTAGTTAAATAAATTCATTAATTAAAAATAGGAACAATTTATTACTAAAACTTTTTAATTGTATGCATTTCCTACCTGCCAAAGTAAGCTCCAAGACACGTTTGCATTTATACAATAAACTTGTTCTAAATCATTACCAACTGCCATATTGACGAAAAGCATTTTATTATTTAAAAATGTTTCATCTGCCAATTATTTATTTATTATGACAAGTTGATCATCGCATGCAAACTCAACCAACAACCAAATCTCTTCCACCGCTATAACCTTGTAGAGTTACAACACATCATTATGCCATCTATCTTTTCTTTTCAGAGGGATTATGTTATATAATTTATCTTTACTTGTCTACTAAATACATAAAGTCAAAATTATCCAAAACTAGAAAAAAGAACTCTGTTCAAAAAAAGAAAAAAAACTATGTCTAAATAAATATGTCCCTTGTATACTTAAAACTCGCATTGTAGATTCGTAGAAAAGTATAAGAGACTTTATTTTCTGTGTTCTTTGTTAAGCGTTAATGCTGCTATTTTTCTAAAGTCAGACTGGTTGGTATAAGGCCAGATAGAAAGTTGCTCATCCAACCTGACGGATTCAGGGATGGAGGCACATAGGCCCCCTCCTAACTTTTTTTTTTACATTTTAGTACATGTGTAAAAAAAATTTTAGGCTTTATTTGTATATGATTTTGAACTTTGACCCCTTCAAATTATTTTTATTCATTTCAATACCTATATAAAATATTTTTCTCACTCTCTTTTTACTTTGGCCCTTCAAATTAATTTTCTTTTGTAATTTTACTCTATATAATTTCATTTCTCCTTCATTTATATTTCTCAAAATTTTAATTATAGTTTTTGACAACTTTTCACTTTTAATTTATGTAACATCCTCATACATAAATACATGCATTAATATTTAATTAGCATCATTGATGTGGTTAATTTTTGTTAATTATGCATCATTAATCATACTCATGTGTAGGAGGGGTATATGTGTTGATAATATTAGTTTGGAGGAGGTTTATGGAGTAGATATGTTATTTGGGGTGAAATTGGATATTTTCTTTAAATTGGATTAAAAAGTCAAAGTTACTTTCTAATTAACCAATTAGGAAATTTTAAAACTTATTAATAATAGAAAAATGAATTTTTAAAGGGATAAGAAAGGGGTGTCTTAAGTTAGTGGGTTTTGTAGAGATTTTTATGAAGAGGAGTGTGTAGACAGCTTAAGAAAAAGAAAAAGAAGAGGAAGAGGGGAAGAGGAAGTTTAAAGAGAATTCTTATTATTTTGGTAATTTTTCTTTAATTAATTATTGTTATTTTCTTTTAATTTGTTTAGTTATTAAGTTTATGGTTAGGTTTTGATTAGGGGGTATGTATAATGTTAGTTATGATTAATCTTTTGGTTAGAAAGTTTTGTTTCAAGGGGGTTAATATTTTTCTTGGTTAAAAAACATTATATATATGTGTATGACATTTGAGAATGAAGTATTTATGATTGTATGCTTGATTTGATTATTAGGAGGGGAAAATTTGAATAGGGAGGTTGAAGTTCTTCCCAAACTTGTAACAAAGGAAAAGAAGTTTAATTTTATAAGTAAATAACTATTAATACTAATTATATGGTTTAATTATGTGTATTGATTGATTTGAATATTTTCTATGGTGATATTTGAGGATTTAATGAGTGGAAATGTTGTCATTATTATTGGAAAATGTGGATTGGTTGAATGGTAATTATATTATGTGTGATTGATTGTGTTTGGAGATGGTTATATGAGCAAATGAGGAATTGTGACATAATGGGTGAGAAAAGAATTGAATTGTGATGTTATTGGTTGTGAGGGTTGAATTGATTATTGAGATGAAATGAATATTGATTGATTGTTTATGTTTGGCTTGGTAATGAGCTCAATTGTCTAAGTGTGTGGTTAGGATTTGGTAACCCATGTGTTAAGATTGAAATTTTGAATTGTGATAAAACCCCTAGAAAAGTGGAAAGGGTAATTGAAATTAATGATGTTAAACCCCTAGAAAAGTGAAGAGGGGAAATTGATTGATTCGAGAATGGTGCACCAATGAGAAAGATTTGAAAATGAAAAAGATGTGAATTGAATGTTTTGATAGGGTTACCTTTCCTTAAACCATTCATTTAGGTGATTTATCTAATTATCAAGGTTGTTTGTAAATGGTGATTTGAAATTGTGATTGATGATGGAAGATGTGGTGGATGTTTTGATTGAATTGATGAGGGAATATAACTTTTTACGTTTGTGTTGATTGAAATTGGATTTGTGTTGATTGGAATTGGCAGTGCTATTTGTGATGGATTAGTATTAGCAGTTATTTATTTATTGAGCCGCCAGCTTACCCCTTGGCATTATTTTTCAGGTTGTCGATAGCTTTTTGATTTGAAAAAGAACGTGCATAAAGCAATAGAGGTGTCTAAGGTTGCCCAGTGGATAATCATGAGCATTTTTATGCATTTTGATTGGAGGTTTGAGTATGTTGATATTT
>CANYLF010567506.1:0-11274 GCA_948193215.1 Bocquillonia castaneifolia | reverse complement strand
TTTTTTAGGTAATTGATGCAATGCAAGCATATGAGAGTGTATGTGATAAAGATAAGGAGGAAGTAATGGAAGTGTAAGAAGTTTATGAGAGATATCATAGCTCTTATGATGATGAAGTTCTTGAGTGTGAACATTAGCTTAAGAGAATAGGTTTAAGTGTAAACCCAATAAAAACACTTGGGTTAAGGGCTAGCTTAAGCTTATGTGTGAGCATTAGCTTAGGTGGATAGGTTTAAGTGTGAACCTAATGAAAACACTTGGGAAAAGGCAAGAGCTTGGGGTTTAGAAGCTTAGGATGTGATTTGGAGAGTTTGGGATTGGTTAAGGTTGATTGAAGAATCAAAATTTGAAGAAATCCAAAGAAGCCAATTATGGGACTGCAAACTAAGCCGGTTTTTGGAGTAGCTTTCGACATCTATCAAAATGCTATATCATCGAATTATATATGGATGGAAAGCAACAAAAGTCTATTTTCTAGATCAAAAAACTTGAATTCAATTTGGAGCATTAATTTTGGAGTTTTAGATTTTTAAGTGAATTATGCTCATAATTGAATACAGAAAACTGTGTAGATAGGTCATGTTTAAAATAACGCAAAAAAATTCTACCGAAGGAATTTTGACTTGATATTTCATGGGATTGTAGCCCTTGAAGTCTAGTTTCATATGGCTTTGGAATCACATCAAAAGGAGTTGTAGATTGGGAGAAATGGCTGTAGGAGTGAGTGGTACTCGGAATATCAGAGCACTAAAATGTCTTGATTGTTTAGGAAGGCTTTTGTACACTTAGATTCGCACCCATGATGGAATAAATCTTCCCGCGGTTTGATAAAAAAGAAAGTCACCAATCAAGGCCAACAAGCCGCTCCAAAAAAAAGCGTGTTTTCTTTGTAAACACGATGGACTAAATAGCCTCGCGGTTTGATTAAGAAGAAGCAGCTCCTCAAGGCAATCAAGCCGCTCCTCATCCGTTCCTCAGGAGGAGTCTTCTTCACACCCACAATTCACTAAAATCATCTCCATGGGTTGATCAAGAAAGGAGTCGCTCCTGAAGGCAATCAAGCCGCCTCCTCAACGTAATCTTCGCACCCCTGTGATTCACTAAAATGTCTCATGGTTTGATCAAAGAGAAGAAGCCACTCATCAAGGCAATCTACCCGCTCTTAAAAATCATCTTCTGCTCAATGATTTCATGCCTGCGGTTAGAGATATCGTACTCGTGATTTTAGGAAACAGAGAGCAGCTCTCAAAGTCATCCTCTGCCCAGTGATCTCGCGCCCGCGGTTAGAAAATGTCGCACCCGCGACATTCAAGGGAATCTCTGAAAAACTAGCCGTTGGAAGGTCTCACCCGTGATCATGAAGACGCACACGTGAGCCGACAAATTTCAAAATTTTAATTCAAAAAGTTTATAGTCGTTAGACACACTTTTGGGGTTGTCTCTAACAGCTTGTTTTTGGTATTTTGGCTATAAATACCCATCTTAAATGTTCTTCAAGTAAGAGCATTAATTATTTGATAGCCAAACTATTGTAAAATTATTTCTCATCATTTGTATTTAATTTTTGTTTGGTTTTGGGTAGCTAGAACTCTAAAGCATTTATTGCTTGGGTTGAGTGAATTAGTTATCCATTGTACTAGTGTCAATTCTTTGTGAGTTGGGGAAACACTAGGGTTAGGTTTGGAGAGAGCCTTAGAATTCTCTTTATAGAGGTTGAAGATAGCCAATTGAAATTTTCATTGTAAAGGTTTGGTGTTAGCCTCTTGGAAACACTAGGGTTTGTGAGTGAGCCTTGGGTAAAACTCATGTGTAAAGGTTGGAGATAGCCTTGTAAATCTTCTTGTTATCCTTGGTGGATAGTGGAACCCCAAATTATGTATTTGGGAGAGTGGATGTAGAACATGTTGGGTCTGAACCACTATAAATCTTTTGTGTTCTTCTTTTCCACCTTAATCCATTTTTGAATCATTTTTCAATTTCTAATTCTTCACTAATTCATTCTCCCTCTTGGTGTTTTCAGTTGGTATCAAAGCCTTGTTGCTCATTTCTACCTTAATTGGGAGTCAAAGATCAACCATGGGGAGTGAAAGTGGATTGTGTGGTCTACTGCCCCAGTGTGAACGGATCTCTCTCAAGAAGAATGGAGTACTAGTATAAGGAGTAAAGGATGGAACAGGATGTAATATTGTTTGAGCCATTCCATGCTGCCTACAAACTCTAGGTGAAGTATAAAAGGTGACAGTATTGAAGTTGGCAATCTACACATAATCGTCAATCACAGAGGTAGTGACGAAGCTCAATCTCCACCATGGACAATGCCAGCAGTTCAACTCCTCATTCCTGGATAGGAAAAAGTTGGTCCAACTGCCAGAAATCTCTAATGCATCACGTTCAGCCTTGGACAATACATGTCTTCAAGATTGAAACTGTCGAGGCCTATTAGTTGTAGGGTTTACTGGGGGCATCAATACGCCTAGCTTTTCCTTCAACCAAATTTTGTTAAAGAAGCGTCGGAATAAATCAGTCAAGGTCAATAGAAGAGAACAAAGAAGCAAGATAAGGGATGCATACCTGGAGAAGTAATGGGCTGCCTCAAAGGCATTGAGTATGCTTGACATAGTCCAAGCCGACAATGGTTTCAGCCAGGATGATAGGAAAGGGTTTATGACCGCTCTCAACTTGTTCTAAAACATGAGCAACATGGAAGTTACCTCTGCCTTCAGTAGAAACTAGTAAGACTTGTGCATAAAGACAAAAGCTAGTGATCTTTTACCAAGACCTGCTATTCTTTGGATTAGAGCTCCCCAATTCCAATAGGGGTTGAGTCAGGAGAGATTGACCCTCAATACATGGAAGTATCTGACCTAGGGTTATTCCAAAGAAACCAGCTAGAGATTCTGAAGTTTGATTATAAGTAGAGGCAAATGCTAGAGGAGCATTAGAATGATGTATCTTGCTTAGAATACCTTAGAATTCTTCAAAAAGGGGGCATAATTCAACTCCGTTAAAATGGAAGACATGATGTTTAGTATTCCAGTATTCTGAAGCTGCATGTAGAAGTTTGATGTCAAATGGAAAATTCAAGAAAGCTCTAAACTCTGTAAGGTGGTATTGGTCTAAGGAATTCCAGGTTTCTATTTCCATGCTTCCTAGATGCTTACTAAGAGTGTTTGCAGACTACCGGAACATCTTTATGAACTTCTAAAGAGTTTTTTTGGTGTTTTCTAATGATTAAAAGCTGCCCTAGGGGTTCTAATTATAACCAACAAAGTCTAGGGAAGTCCTGATTTGAAAAGGAGTCAAAAAAAAGTGAAAAATCATGAAGAAAAGCCTGAATATGAATGAGTGGCGTTGGGGACCAACGCTGGTCAAAAGAGTGGTGTTACCACTCAATGCCTGTCCCTTAGTGGCATTGATGGCAAATACAACTCAGTGGCATTAGGCCCCAGCCTTACTCCTCTCGGCGATTTGACGATCGAAGCAGATTTTAGGAGTTCTAGGAGGATTCCATGCACAAAATTTCATTCATACGTACACAAAAACCATAAGAAAAGCCTGCATACATAAATTTACAAAATCATATGCATGTATATGTATTAGCTGGAAAATTTGCATGCTTTCACTAATAGTGGTGTAAGAAACATACATATGTGCATCCATAATATGTGTACAAAATGTATAAAGTGCAGGTACATATCAAAGTTCATAAGTAGAAACAAGGACATCTGCTCATCCTCCTCCTCCCCGGACTCCTTTAAGTCTTCCTCTTCATCACCTACTGGCTGACTCTCAGTCTTACCATCGGCATGTTGTTCATCAATCTGGACCTCACCAGCTCCTTCAACTGGAATATCCAATGCTGCAAGCTGAGCCTTCAACTCAGCAACCATCCAGCAAGAGAAGTTATGGGCCTGTCTCCATGAATCGTAAGTCTCTACCAGATGGGCCTTGATGGCCTGAAAGTATGATGATAGTCATGAAACCTCATCGAGAGGAACCTGGGTGAATAAAAGTTAGGATCTGGATGCAAGTGTAAATTAAAGAGAGAATGTCGAGATAGCTAACATGAATACATCCATCTGTGTAAGAAATGTAAGGATCAGCTGCATGATGGAAAGTATGCTCAACTAGACCAGCAACAGTCCTATGATGAACTGATAACCCAGGATAATATGTGATATGGCCTGGCAGTATGTCTCCTTGACTATTGGATGCATTGTGGGATGAATGGGGTCTAGCAGCCTCCGAACTCGGCATAGTTCCTCTAGTGGAAGCATGGGCCCTCCTACTCGGCCTGGGGGCAACAACTGGCCTAAGAATGGGGGCATAATCATCATCACCATCTGCACCTCTAGAATCCCTGTCATCCTCATCCTCATCAGAACTGAAGAAGGTCATAACACCCATAGATACTTGGAAAAGAGCGATTATGAGTAATGTAAGCAAGATGTATAATTACCAGAAAAGCAAAAAAGATGGAATTTTACCTTAGCAAGCATCCTAGGTGATAAAAGGTAGAGTCGGGAGGCACCCTAAATGTAAGAAAGAAGCTCAATCCTTGGAGCAAGATAGCAAGGATGTATGCTCAAAACTATCAAGAGCTGTAGCCAAGGTATTGTTCGTCAGCTCATGTCCCCAGAACATCTCAAGAGGAAGATCGCGAGGTCTCCTGTGAAAATTGGTCATGTACTGGCATCGGGTTCTCTCGCCTAGGAACCACATCGTAAGTCTTGGACCCTCCAGAAGAATCCTCAAATCATCCTTGGGCAAGGATGCAACAACATAGGGTGGCAATCTCTCCATTTGGCCCAGCCATCCCTTGTCAAGCTGAAAAACAAAGAGGAAAGGTAACCATTTCAAACTCATGTCAATTGCTTTGAACTAACAAATTTGTCTTTGTTTGTCTTACCCTAGAAGTAGTCAGCAAGTTAAGGTACACACGATGACCATTGACGTCAGAGGCATGAATGCACAATCACTGTAAACCCCAATGTCAGAGGAGAGGAAATGTATATCAATGCCCTAGTAGGAAAAACTGGAAAATCTAGCCCAACTCAATAGCCCAGGCTTGTAAAAAAAGAGTTAGATGAATATAAAGCAAACGAGATAATCGAGGGAAGCAAGAGTCATAGTAACTCACATGAGTGGCATGCAAAAGCAGCGAAACTTCACAGTACCACGAGAAATCCTATCCATGCAAAGGTATAGATAGGCCAAAGCAAGGGAGCCCTAGTCATACCCGCTCATCTGTTCAAAATCTCTAAGAATATGGATGAAGTGCAAGCTGATGGTAGAGTTCATATCATAGAAGATAGTGCTACCCAATAGGTAATGAATAATGACACAGGCCATCTGATGAAACCTCTAGTCAAACTCTAGCCTATAGCTCGAAAGGTGTCTGGCCAATTCATCAACATAGAGCTTATTGGAGCTCTTCCGCCTAGGAACGATGCCCAACATCCGGAAGATGTACTCATTTTGAACATCACGATGAACAGAGTGTATCCCTCCATCCCAAAAGATCCGCTCACCAGCACAAGCCAAGCCTGTAATGGCAAAAAAAGAAGCTGGAGAAAAAGTATACTCCCCACATGGCAGCTGAAATGTGTGGGTAGTGTTAAACCATCACTCCATCAATGCATGCATGGAACGGCGATCACATTGAGAGCTCACATCCTCATCCACATTCTCAAGAAACGTAGAAAGAAAAGGGCCAAACCCAGCCTGAAGTACTAAGGCCTGCACACCCAAAGGTAATTCTCTCCAAACTACTCAAACCTTGGGGAAGTTTCTTTTATATGTAAAAGTAGTCTCATCCCCCTGCAAGATAAATAACATGTATATTTCTTAACTCAGTCATAAAATTTCTTGCATGCATTTTTGTATGTCTAACTTTGGAAGCCAACAGAGCATTCATTCATAATAATTATCATTTGTAATCATATACTTTCATATTTATTCCTAAAATAAGCATATTATCATAATTTATTCATAAAATGTATAAATCATGTCTAAATCATCCATAAGTTGTATATGTCAGTATATTTTTACATGTTAAACAATCAAATCACGCATCAAAAGCCTGTTTGATGTTCAAAGTCACTACCGGTACTAGGACTGGGCTCAACGCCAGTCCCAGCAGTGGCGTTGCTGGCAACGCCACTCGTAGCAGTGGCATTGAGCCTGGGGTAGTCAAGTTGGCAACCAATTTTGATTTATTTTGCAGATTTTCAACAAATTTCACAAATACCCAATCAATATACAATCAAATTGAAGTGTTTAGACACTTACTCGGTCTCCAATCGAGCTAAAGAGGTTGAAAGTGGATAAATCCTTCCCCTTCTCTGAATTCCACCTGCATCAGCTCTTAACACCTCCTCTCTAACCCAGAAGAGGCTAATCGAGTTCCATGTGGGTTCTAAGTTCGGATTATCGACTATTTCACTTTTTGTTTGAAGCGATTTGGTTAATAAATGAAGAAATGAGAAGGAATTGAAGTTTTGGGTAAAAATTTGAATTTCTTTGCCAAAAATATGTGCAGCCCACCACAAATATAAGCCAATTTAGCAAATTGCCATTTTGTTCCCTGAAGAAAATTTTCAAATAAGGACAGAAGTTTTGTTATAAATAGGTCCAAAATCAAAATTAAGGCCAACTGAAGCCAATTTGAGTCCAGTTGGGAGAAAATTTTAGAGAATTAGTAAGAATAATAGTCAATTATAGTTAGAATGGTAGTAGATGACAGTGGATTACAGTAAAAATGATAGACATTATAGAAAATTCTTTTTCAGAGATCTCTTTTCTTATTTCAAATTCATAAGATATTTGGAGTAAGTTTAGGCATACAAATGGTAATTTTATGTCTAAAAGGATGAATTTCCCCAGTGTAATGGCGCCAGCAATATCTTGAGGAAGTTTTCTTTGGAATTCTTCAAAATTAAAGATTTTCCCTAATGGAGCTATCTCAATAAGTTTGTATTCCCCAGTGAAGTTATTCTAATGATAAATGTTCGGTTGATAACCAAGTCAGATATTTTTGAAAGCCAAAATAATTTTGTCTCCCCAATGGAGTTGTTTCGGTTACAAATATATCCCTAGTGGCAGTCCATGAAAGACAAAGCATTTCATTTTTCCAAAAAAGAATATTATGGATCCGAATTTCAATAAACAAACATTCCTCAGTGAAGCAACCAGGGTAGTATTCCTATATTCCAATCATTCTCGAGCCAGGATAGTATTCCTACATCTGGATAGTATTCCAACTCCCAAGCCAGGATCGTATTCCTGCTTCTGGATAGTATTCCAACCCCCAAAGCTAAGATAGTATTCCTGCCAAGATAGTATTCTTGCACTTGGATAGTATTCCAATTCTTCAAATGGATAGTCATAATTTTCATATTTCCCCATGGAGTTGATCGAGGCAGATGAGGTCCGAGATCAAGATCCAAAACCCTGAAAGTCTAGTCAGGTGATACACCGTGAAGTTAAGCCAAGGCAGCCAATGCTGAGGTTAAGCTTCGCACACCAAAGTGAAGGTACGTAATTCTTTTCAAAATTATGTGTTTTGGCTTTATCATCTTTTTCCATATTATTGGATAATACTACCAACCTCCGACAAAGTGGGGGCAAACTGTTAACACCTAATTTTTGATGTAGGAATACTGAAGCGGCTTGGAGGCTCAGAGATGATCATTCGTGTTCTAAATAACATGAATTGAGTTGATATTTGCTTTTTAAAAGATTGCATAACCTTATTTAGTGTGTTTTCTAAAGCTTGCATAACATGTTTTTCTCAAAAGCCTTGTTTTAAGCATAAGTAGTGCATTTTTCAGACGGTTTTCATCATAACTTTTCTGCAAGTGTCCAAATGACTTGAAATTTTGATGGTTTGTAGTTGAGGCCATTCTACACATTTTCTCAGTTTTAAATTTTTAAAAAATAGGACATTTGGAGGCCCAAAAGGGCCCAAGGCAACTTTCAAGAGTGGAATTGGGCCCAACGCCACTCTTCCAAGTGGAGTTCGGCCCAACGCAACTCATGTGACTGGCGTTGGGCTCAACGCCACAAGGAAGATTAGCGTTGGGCCCCCAATGCCAATCACTCATTTTCAGTTGCAGAAAACCTGTTTTCAGGCTGTTTCAGCCCGAAATAGCCCGTATGAGTCGTGCACGTGTCCCAAGGCCCTGTAGGTTCATTTTTGACTAAAATGTCCTTTGCTTTAAGCTCAAGTCATTGATTTTCATTAGAAAACTGATTGTGGTAACCCTAGCTTAAGTTTTAAGCTAAACCGGCTATAAATACATGCCTAAAACTAGGTTTTAGGGAAAGGTAGCAGTGCATTGAAATTTTAGGGTTTAGTTTATTATGTTAACACTCTAAAACTCATTGATGGCTAAAAACACTTGACTTTACATTAGTTTTTCACATTACAAGCATAAAAACTCTTAAAGGTGCCATCTTTTGCATTCAAGAGGTGGTTCTAGAGTTTCTAATCCATTGAAGCAAGGTTCCACCAATCTTTAATCATTAAAAAGCAGTCAAAAAATCACTCAAACCAGATCAGAGGGTTATCAAGGCGGTTACTTGAAAGGTAAGTCACCTTATTTCTTGTTTCCATGATTTGCATGTCATGATTCCTTGTTTTTGTTTGTTATGTTGATGTATTCTTTCATTTTACATTATTAAATGATGTTTTTGCATGTTTGTGTTGATTAACTGCCACTAAATGCCATGTTCATGCCTTATAAATGTTAAAAATTGTTTCTTTTCCATGTTTATAAGTTTATATGTTCAGAACTGAAGTATTTAAAGTTATTAAAAATGTTTTTCATTTATGAAAATATTTTCTTTTCATGTTTTATCACATAAAAATCATTCCTTTTGCATAAATGTTACTTCTTTTGCATAAAAATCATTTTTTTGACTTTTGATGCATAAATGTTGCATCTTTTTTGTAGAGTTATTTTCTTTGCATGTTTTAATGAATAAAGTTTGTTTCTTTGCATATTAACATGTGAAATCATGTTGTTTTATTGTTTTATGAATAATGTTTGCATCTTTTGCATGTTTTATATTTAAAGATTGAATCTTTTGATGTTTTGCACGTAAAGTTTGCATCTTTTTGTATTTTAATGCATGCCATGATTAGATCTAGGTTATTTTACCATGTTTCATGCATTATGACATGTTTGGGTGAATGTTGCAAGTGTTTTCATTTTTGTATGTGTGTTTTTCGAGCTAGGTAAACCCGAAAAGCTCATTTTTTGTCACATCGTGTTCTCTGTTTACTCTCTGGTCACCAACACCACAAGAAGGAGTGGCATTGGGCCCAAACGCGTATGGGTAAGTGGTGTTGGGCCCAAACGCCTATCTCTTGAGTGGCGCTGGTCTCTATTGTTGTTCCTTCTATACTGTTTTGCTGGGATTGCTTGCGTACAATAGCATTCATGTGGAATGTAGTGATGACGTAAGCTTCTGAACCTTCTATGGTAATTATTTAGATGATTTCATGCATGAAATTGATTATTAATGTCTATTTGGTAATCATTTTAGGCAAAAACGATAGAAACCCTAGGTTGTATTGGTGTGTTATGGGTTTATTATCATTGTTTACATGTAAATTAACCCTAATTAATGGTTGGTAATTATTAGAATTAACTCTTGTTTGTTATTACAAGCTCACTCTTGCATGTTTGTATGTAAAAGGTAGGTTATAACTATATATGTGTTTTATTGCTTTGTTAGAAGGAATGAAGGTTGGTGTGATACTAAGAGTATTGGGTAAAAAATCACATGCTAGGAATTGATAAGTTGGATCCTTGAATCTCTGGGGTCAATGCACCTTTTGTATCATTTAGGGGAATCGAGGTGTACACCTTGTAAGATATTCCCGATGCCGGTTCAGGTGGCAACTACCACTTCAGCCTCGCAGTTGAACACATAGTGCCGTAGTTGCTAGTCATGGCTGGGGCTCTAAGGTAAAACCTCATCTACAACATGAAATAATAATATAAAGAAGCTGTGAGGAAGAAGAGAAGCAATTTTTTAATTCCTGGTCCTTGAGAAGATATTGTTGTAGTACTGATAAAATTTCTTGTTTGTGCTCAGGTACAAATAGACAATATAATGAACCTTTCTGCCATGTATTCTCTACCATCAGTTCATGTTGCGCAGCTAGCGTTGGCGTGGCCTCCAACAAGTTAAAGAATCTATTATTACCTTGTATAATGTCCCCATGCGTTGGCGTGGCCTCCAATGTAACGTCCATAATTAATTAATAATTAATTATGCATTTAAGTATGATTAATCATTTCATTAAGTATTGGCATCATTAGTATGTTTGATTTGGTTAATTGAGGTTGATTTATTGGTGATTATGAGTAGGAAGGATGTAATTGAAAGAAATAATAGTTGGAGGTGGTTAATTGGTTATATGGCAATAATTGATTATTTGAGAAGTTATCTTTTGATGGTTCAATTCTATTAATTATGTATTGTTAAGTATAATGGTGTAAAATAGAATTGGTGGGAATTAGATTAATTGAAGGACTAGATTGTAAGAAAAGTTGAGGAGCTATTTGTAAAAGAAGTATGAGAGTTGGATTAGATAGTTAATAGAAATAAGATTGAGGAGTGGTGTAGGGAGATTATTTCTAGAAGAGGACAAGTGGCATTAGGAGAGTAAGAACAAGACAAGTGGCTTGAGGTGAGAGTGACATGTGGCAAATGGAATAGTAAAAATAAGAATTAAATATTAGTTAGTGGATTATCTCTACAAAACAAGAAAATCCTACACAATTTTTACTATTCCTCTCTTCTTTCTTTCTTACTTTCACGTATTTTCTTACTTCTTCTTCCCTTCTTCTTCCTTTTTCTTCCTAACTCCATTTTTGAAGCTTAAAAGCTTCTAAGTGAAGATTTGAGTAAGATTAGAAGAGCTTTTCTTAACTAGAAGCTTAATTGGAGGATTAGAAGCTCAATTGAGTAAGTTAAACTCAATTTGTGTTGTTTATTATCTAAGGGTTTTGTTAAAGTTGGGGGTTTGTGGTTATTAGTGTATAATTGTGTAATTAATGCATGTGGGAAAGATTATTGAAGAGTAATTGTGTGTTAAGACATGAAATTGACTTTGAGTTGTTGTTGAATGTATTTGGTGCTAAGGGGAGTTCCAAAGAAAGAGTTTGAGGAGGAGAGCTTATTAGCTTAAGGAGGTTCTACAAGTTTGTAAGTATTTAATTGATTAATTTGAGTATATTAAGTGGAAATTACTATGTT
>CANYLF010567498.1:0-10174 GCA_948193215.1 Bocquillonia castaneifolia | reverse complement strand
TATCTCCTTTTACTTTAACTGGTGCGATTACAGTGTTCACTTTAAGCAATATATCACAAGCTTTTTGTGTTTCTGGCATAGAGTTTCTTTTTTTGAACATATTCAATACCCAACTGCAAATATTTTGTGATCTTTGATCAGTACCTGATATGGATTCATGCTTCTGAAAGAATTTTATGGCCTCAGCGCAAGTATCTTGATATCTGATCGTCCCAATTCCCATTGGCAACATGGCAGGACGCATAACTAGGAGATACATCATGTAATTTGATAATGAGTTGCTTATTTTGCATAAGCTTCTATTTTGCGCTTCAGCATCAGATTGGTAGCAGATCTCTGTAGCAATTTGCGCTTCAGCATCAGATTGGTAGCAGATCTCTGTAGCAATGTGCCAGATAATAATGCTCTGGTCAAACTCTACTTCCACACTCCACCTTAATTCTTCTTCAGAATTTAATCCTCTAAGTGCACGAGCCCCCCTGCACATGCATAGATCTTTAAGCTCTTTCGCGTAGAGGTCATCGTCTGGTTGAGCTTTGAGATTTTGAAATTTCTTTTTAAGGTGTTCGAATATAAAGTTCTCCAGATCATCTTCAACTTCCTTAGTAGTCATATGCAGGTGCTGTATTATGTCATCTATACTAAAGAGCTTCTGGATTTTACTGTCGACCACTGGCTTGTATTTGAGGCTGTAGTTCAATAAGTTGTACTGTGCCAAGGATTTTGACCATCTTCGACGTTTAGGCAGCTGTAAATGAGTGATGACCTGGCGTAGAAATCCTTCATGCTTTGATAGATAAAGATCTGTCCAATCTGAGGACAACAATAAAAGTATTGCATAGAGCTCGAGAAATATGGCTATAGCCAGCAATAAGAAGGTTATGGCAATATCAATCGGAGCGCATCCATGCGTTTTGTGTAGAGAAAAGAAAACCAAAGCAATGCAGGTGCTAACGAGAGTTATGCAGCGGAGATAACAGCCATTGCGGGAGTAAATGATTTTTCCCTTGGTGTAGAGCATATCATACATGAATCCAAGTTCAATCTCAATCACTCGGAAAGCGCTCTTGCAAGATATATTTGTGAACTGAGATTGGCTGTCATCTCGATCTTGGAAGCTGAGAATGAGATCAACAAAGAGACGCTTGAATGTCTTGAACAAGTACTCAGCTTTACGCAGTTCAGGTGCATCTTGAGTAGTGTCACCTTCCTTGGAAGAAACATCCACCTGGCCTTGTGACTCGAGCACTTCTTCTGCGACTGCATGAAATCCTTCGTACTGCTTCAAAGTGAATTCCTCCATGAACTTGGAATAATTTGGACCTGGATCGGGAGCAGTGAGCATGGAATCTCTCAAATGCTCGCTGCTTGCCGATCTCAGAGCCCATGTTCTCTCTCCATATTTAATGATTCCTGCCAAAAGCATTGGCATCGTCAGAATGGAGAAGCGAGAAGCTGTCCAAGCCAAAAGGAAAATGTATATTGCCACTCCTGTTTGAACTCCTAGGCCAAGAAAGTGCCTTAACCAAAGCTCATTGTCCTCGAGTGAATATGCAGTGATGGTATCAGGGCCGCCCAAGTGCAATAGAAGAAATGGTGCCCAAAATGCACTAAGCTGAGTGTCAGCATCCAGCTTTGCAGCTTTTCCGCCTTTCTCATAGACATCTCCCATGTTGTTTAACAGAACACCGAGGGCAACAGTTGCTACCCAATCGGCCATCAGATAAGCAGACCATAAGAGAAATCGAATCCAGACCTCCTTCATGTACTTCCTGCGCTTTCCGAAAATAATTAGTATAATCTGCAATGCCAGGCTGAGTAAGACGAGAATGCGTAGTTCCCAGTCTTTCCACAATTTCCTCATAGTTGGAGAAAATATTTCCATGGCTTTCCTCGCTCTGATATAAATCAAGCTGCTGACAACTAAAATTGAGAGACGAGAATGTAGATTGATATCAAGGCAATTAGCCAATTAGAATGTGTTTAGAATTCAATGAAACTAAGATTCAAAAGTGACATATTATTGAAAAACTGAATGAAACTGAGGAAGCATGTCATAAAACTGAAGTCTGAAAACTAAAGAATGAATTGCATGAAGAAACAGAGAATTGGAAATCAATTGCATACCTGCTGGAATCATGGAGACGAGTACTGTAATGGAAATCAAGTAAAAAATTTCAGATAAATCTTCAGCTTTGAATGGAGTAGTGTTTACATATTTTAGTAGTCTTATTTACTTTTCTCAAAATGTTATTCGAAACTCTTGTAAGAAGCAAAGGGCCCCGAAAAGAGCATCCAATAAATCAAAGTTATTGCCAAAAGAGGACACTAATTAAAGAGGCAAGATTAACGTGCCTCCTTTTTCTTGTCATTTGACAGGTAACAAATCGAAACCTGAAAAAGACCAAGGGATGATGCTTTCTGCCCAAGTCGATACAACCATTAGTCCATTATACTAGTATAAAAACAAACAACTTTGCTTAATTAGGTGATTTTTTTTTTTTTTTGCTCTCTATTAGTGAGTTTTTTTTTTTCTCCTTGAAAATATATTAAGATTTTCATTAATTAATGAAAGGAAGCACTGAAGCAGCACTAGGGAGCACACTATGTTTTCAAGTAACCAGGCTAAAATTAGTGATGTTATTTATTAGAAAAGGGCTTTTAATAGTCACTCAAGCTCATTTGGGTAAGCTTTTAAGAATGGGTAAATTATCAAACAGGGTTCTTTGAAATTTTTATTTACCAAAATGGGTGTTAAAATACTTATTTATCAAACAGGGGTGAAATTTTAGTGGGTCTCGAGAGTAAAACTTAGTTGCCGCTTGGATGAGTGGTGGAAAACAGTTTCAATTGGTCAGTCCGCTAGTAAGACTGACGGAATATTAAATATGAAATTAAAAACTACACTCCGCTGCTTATACAAGCGGAAAGAGCAAAAACAAATTAAAAATCCGCCACTATAAGTGGCAGAATGCAATTGAAAACTTTTCATATGTTTTCCGCCACTATAAGTGGAGGAGTTCAATTGTTACCAATGCTAGTATATAATAAGTTGAAAAGGATAAATATCATGGAGATGCCTTAAATTCAAGACATACTCCAATAATGAAAGGGTTGCTTACTCCTAGGGAGCAGTTATTATTCATCTTCTACTAAATAAGGTTATGAAAAACTGAACCGTACTAAAAAAATCAAACCGAATAAGTCAATATTGATTCAATTCGGTTTTTATTTTAAATTTTTTAACTTCAATTAGGTTTGGTTATGACTTTTGATAAAAAAAAATTGAGCCAAATTAATTTAATAATTATAAAAGTATATATATTTAATTTGTTTTAATAAATATTGGAATTATATATTAACTTCGATAATTTTTTAAAATTTAATAGTTAATCATGTCAAAACGTGTTAAATGTATAATATAAACACGATACATTTTAACACGTTATAACACATGTGACTTTAAATGAGTTAAAATGGTCGACCTGTATAACCTATTTAATAAACATATTCAAGTTAGTGTTGAGATTTTTGACAATTAATTACGACACGTTAACTCGAATTGCCAGTCCTAGTTTTGGTTTTATTTCTTGCATTCCGCCACTATCTTATCTTATATTATTGGTTTTTTTTTTTTTTTTGGTTGAAGGAAATGGTATTCCGCCATTGCTAAATAAATGTGACTACATTTAATTGTCCATTTTTTATTTCAAGTGAATGGTTTCACCCATTTAGCTTTGTAGTTTGACAATTGGCCTGCTTACATCAATTATTTCTCAATCAAGAAACATTCCGCTATCATAACCAGCGGTTTCATTTTTTTTCCAAGCTCCATAGCATTCTGCCATTGGTAGTGGCGGATTTAATTTTTTAAGAGGCAAAAAAACACATTCCGCTGGGTTGATTGGCCGAATGGTTCTACCTGCCACCTCACCCAAATTTCACCCTTATTTGGGAAATTTTTTGTATTTAACCCCTGTTTGGTAAATAAGTATTTTGACACCATTTTGGTAAATAAAAATTTCAATGACCTGTTTGGTAATTTGCCCTTTTAAGAATATTCACTCTGTTTCGAGCAAAAGCCTATAATTTTACTTTTTTTTTTTGTCTTGCTTACTTGTAGCAGTGGTTATGAATATTAGTCAATGTCTCTATATATGCAAGTGGGGGGCTGATAATTTTTACTTTCTTCACACACATTTATTTATTTTTGTTACAACATTGACATGTTTTTATTGCAATCAATTGAAGACAAATAAGAAAATACAATCAGAATGGAGAGCAATCAAAATAAATAAATAACAGTAGTAACTAAAATATCAGAGTGGATCAATCCATTTTTTTGGGTTCTTGATCTTTATCAGCAGCTGCTTGAACTGAAGTATTATTCTGCTCACCAGTTCCCTGAACTGAAGCATTATTCTTCTCACCAGCTGCCTGAATTACAGTATTATTCTGCCCATCAGCTGCTTGAATTGAAGTATTCTTCTGCTCACCAGCTGCCTCAACTGAATTATTATTCTGCTCACCAGCTGCTTGAACTGAAGTATTCTTCTGTTTCTGCATACAAGATAAACAAGAACCAAAGACAAAATTTAAGATTAAATCGCAAAAGACAATCTGAAACAATGTCAGTAGCAAAATGTTTTTTAAAAAGAGAAATTTATAAAATTTATAGACCTATTATTATTTAAAAAGAAAAAAAACTCACCGGCAAAGGAGCGAAGTCCCAAGTATTGACGGTGAATATTATACCCTTCATGTTTTTTTCTATGAATTCTTTGGGCATATTTGTGAGTGTTACTTCCTTCAGGGTAGTCAGATTCTGCAAACCGTTAGTTTCTGTCAGTTTTTCACAGAGTCTGATCTCCAATTCTTTAAGTAAAGGCATGGAACCTTTCTCCACGGTCCACTCCTCCAATTGCTCAAGCTTCCACAATTTCAAGACTCGAAGTTGTGGAAAATGGTTAGCCTGACAAGTCATCTTCTTCCCTGTGTAGGAACAAGCAAAAAGTCTCAGGATTTTCAGCTGAGGTAGCTTTCCTAGGTGCTGCATTGGATCCTCCTTCAGCTCCGACACTGATAAAGTGAGCATCTTGAGACTTTCTGGAAGCTTTAAATCAGCGATTGCCGTTAATAACTTTCCAAGCAAATACAATTCAGAAAGAACATTATGGCTGTTCATGGCTTCCAACTTCAGGTCCGCAGGCCGACTGAATTCATCAATGGACCTCAACTTCAGGGACTGAAGGTTTGTTAGTTTAGAAATCCAGGGAGTTATCTGCCCGAGTGATTCAGAGTGGCAAGTGAGTCCGAGTTTTTTCAGACCAAGCAGACTGTCGAGCCAATCCTTGCCAAGGCTCCTTTTCCCTATTATCAGTCCCCACAATGTCAAAAGATTGGCCAGAGATCTACCAGCTAATGGCTTTTGGAGGGACAAATCCAAATAAATCTCATTCATGTAGAGATGCCGAAGCTTCTTTGAGTTCCAGATGGAAACTGGCAAGGAGGTGATGTTGGTGTGCTTCACATCCAGAGTTTCTAATCCGGGCAAATTTCCTACAGAATTTGGGATTGAATCCAGAAAGGTCCATCTCAAGCCTAGGTAAGTTAGGTGGACCAGTTTTCCTATTGTCTCAGACAACACAGGTTTATATACATTTTCTAGATCAAGCACAGTGAGCAATCCAAAGCCTCTTTTTTCTACAATCTTGTTAATAAACCTATCAATTTCATCTGCAGGTGTATCTCCTTTTCGAGTATTGAATGAAAAATAAGAACGTAAATTATAATTACGAGGATCTGAAAGAGAGTTACTTATATCACCATATGCAGCAACCCTCCTGATGGTACCTTTTCCATCTTGCTTTTGGGGACGAAGCACATGAAAAAATCCAATCTCTGCAGCATCTGGAAAGACATTATCGTATAGAACACCCGGCACTCGGCATTTTTTGGGGCTTCCATCTAACCTCCGCTTTGAAACCTCTATCATATTTCTTTTAATCAATTCTTGCAAGTATCTCTCTACCACAACCTCAGGAATTTCTTCTCCTGAACTTCCGAATCCTTCAGCAGCCCACAGCAGAAGCAACCTTCGAACAGGGATCTCATAATCTTTGCGAAAAAGGCCTAAATACAGAAGACAAGACTGCAACTCTGGCGCAAGATCCTCATAAGCCAAAGCCAAGATTGCTTTGGAAGGATCATCACCAAATTTTATTCGCTCCACCATTTTTAACCAACTGCTTGAATCTTTGTTGGATAAGAGACCTCCTAGCACAACAATTGCAAGAGGCAGACCCTTGCATTTCTCGGAGATTAGCTGCTTCAAAGATTCATCAGTATAGCCTTCGCCCTTTGGGCCTACTTTCTTCAAGAACAATGCCCAGCTCTCATCTTCGTCTAAATTTTGCAGATGCAAAGGAGTGGACTCCTGATCATTCATCTGTTTGGCTATTTCTTTATCACGGGTAATGAGAATCATTCTGCTGCCGTTTAATGAGTTTGGAAAGGTACGCTTGATGCTTTCCCAAATGACAGAAGTCTTCACATCATCCAAAACTATCAGGAACCTCTTCCGGATAAAGAAATCACGGACCTTCTCTTCCAGTTTGTCAAGAGTCAGCTTCTCTCCCTCCTTGATTGTTGTAACTTGTCTCAATATATCAATTAACAGATTTTTTGTTTTTTGCTGGTCATCATCAGTCGTGCCTTCTTCTGGAAACTCTTCAGAAACATTAACCCAAACACGCAATTGAAAATGCTGCGCAGTGTCTGTTTTATTATAAATATTCCTCACAAATGTTGTCTTTCCACAGCCAGCATCACCCACCACTGAAATAAGATACCGCAATTTATGTCGGATACGGATTTGTTGAACTAATTCATTTGCTTGGAGCTTTCGACCAACGAAATCTGAATCGTCATCCAATTGATCAGAATTTGATGACAACTTCCGTGGTGCTCGCTTTTCTTCTGACATGGTTGGGCCACTAGTTTGTGTGCCAAGTTCACCTGAAATTTGCTGTTTCTCAGTTTGCACATCCCTTTTCTCATCTGAAATTATAGCTTCAGATTGTTGAGAGGTTCCCTCAGTTGCAGGCTGTTGTGAGCTAGGCGGTGAGCTTGGTGCAGCTGCAGATTGCTGTAAGTTCGGCTCAGGAGTTTGAAGTTGTTGGGGATCTGACAAACTTCGCGGTCTAACTTCTGAACTGCCTGGCTCAATATGACCTGCAGAATCAGCATCCTGTTGGCGTTCCTTGGGAGGTTGTTCAATTGGTTCGCTTCGCCCATCTGTGTGGACAAGATGTTTATCAGAAGCAGCAGGTTCCTCTGTTTCTTCCTTGGCAGGTTCCTCTTTTTCTATCCCCAGATGGACAGGCTGTTTATCAGGAGCAGCAGGTTTCTCTGTTTCTTCCTTGGCCGGTTCCTCTGTTTCTTTCTTGGGGATGCTTGATTTAACGCTATCTTGCACGCTGCCATCTAACTTTGAATTGCCATCTTGATCACCAACGATTTTATTTTTCACAGATCCTTCACCATCAGTCTTGGCACATGCATTATCAACATCAGCCACAAATTTCTTCAATTTACGAGCAAGATGAAGAGATTGGATCTGCAGTGAGAATAATCGGGCGAGAGGACGCAGTTTAGCATAAAACTTCCTTCTTTGAAGTTCGGTGATTATATGGAAGGTTTCGACCTCGTCATCTATGGAATAAACAAGTTGCAGAAGATTACTCTCCTTCTTTCCGTCAAGTTTGATCGTTTGTGGATTAGTTTGCTTTGCCTCTGTTTGTTTTCCTTCTGCCTCTTTTAAAAGTTTCCGAAGATCCTGTAACTTATATTGGGACTTGGTAATATGATTTCTCAGACTTGGATTGATTAGCTGTTTATCATCAAGCATAGCTTGTAGATTTTTCATCAACGTAGACATAGCTTCCTCAAAAGCCATGATTCCGCACGTTTGGAGAGAATTGGATTGATTTTGGAGAAATGTAAGATCAGCAAAAGGAAATTTCCAAATTTGAATTAAATATTTTTCCTGAAAAAACATCAAATAACAATTCAAATCTTTGGTTTCTAACTCCCCTCTTTGCAAGTTTGGAATAATCTTTTTATGTTATAAGGTACATTGATCTTATATCTTCCTTATGAAAAGAGCAAAATCTATTGAGTTTATGCATTCCTTAGATTCCCCACATAAAATTTTGTGTTTTGCTTCCAGAATGAAGCAAAGAAAAGAAAAGATACGCCTTGGGTTCATCTATGCTTGCCTTGTTGAAAGCTGAAGCTGATATGCATTAGTACTTTCATCTTGTTTGCAAGTTTAGAATCTCAACCTTCTTATGTTAAATTAGTTTCTCCATCCGTCAACCTAGGATCCAAGTTTATTAATTGAACTGAGGTCCATGAAGCATCTTCGACAAATGGATTTCACATGTAATGCCCACTTATCATCTAAATGATCCATGATGGATCTTAATTTGGTGTATACAAGTCATAAAGATGGTTCCTATGGTCCATGCAGTGCAAGCAAATTCCATTGAAGCTATTGACATGGACAGGCCGCTAATCCATGCAGGTTGGTGCTTTGGCAACTTGCTTTATAAACATATACGACTAGTATATTTGACGAAATGATACATATCAACATAAAAATGTAATCTCCAAAATATTTTAGGCATACTCTATTCATGATATTATTATCTATGCACTGGAATGATCAAAACATTGCATATCATTTTTATTTTAACCACATCATATATTATTTGGATGGATTAGACCTTAAAAAAAATAAAAAGCCATTCTCAAATCAGATTTTTTTTTTTTTTTGTAATGAAATCAGATTTTTTTTACATCTGTACATGTGTGTTCTGTTCCTATATTATATATGTATTTTTAATCTAGTATTTAATTTTCTGAGTCCTGATATATTTGGTCAATTGATCAAATTTGGATAGGAGTCATACTTGCATTCTGAGTATTGCACCGGACGGTAAATGAGTTTAATGTACATTTTATTTCTTTATTCTTGAAGTGTGTTAAAAAAAAAAAAAAGCAATACTCATTCGAGTGTAATAAAATTCCGGATAGAATCAATTGTCATCATGTCAGAGTTAACTCCTCCTGTGCCTAGATGCCTCCAAATAGAGGAATAAAATAAAGTTTTAAAAATTAAAGGAGTATATATACATATATATATACTGCATGCACAAACAAATATTTATGGTAAAGTTAAAAGTTCCTCTCAAGAAAGGGAAAAAAAAATGGCAAAGCACTCTATATAAAAAGGTAGAATTGAGCAAGATATATTGTGCTCCCCCAGTCCTTGATCACACATATATCAAATTAAGATCAGAAAGGCTATAGCTTTTGCAAAATGCCACTTTCTGTTCCAAAGTCCGCAAAAGGAAGCTTCTCTCTAACAGAAGGACAGCTTAAGGCTATCTTCAAAGATAACGATTCCAATGGAGATGGTCGCCTGTGCAAAGAAGAGTTAAAGAAAGCCTTCCAACAGCTTGGTTCTCGTCTTCCCGGCTGGAGAGTTCACCGTGCTGTCCAACGTGCTGACGCTGATGGTGATGGCCATATCAGTATCGAAGAGCTTGGTGAGCTTGTCAAATATGCTGGTAAATTGGGATACAGTCTTTCCTAGACTAATTAATTATTAGTAATTCTTGCAACAATTATAAAGGCTCTATCTACTGTATAAGTTTTAATTGTGGCACAAGTTAATTAACTGCGTTTTATTTATGTGTGTTTGCTTGTTAATTAGCTTGTCAGCTTCAAGCTTCAAGCTTATATATATATATTGATTATGTATACGTACTTAATTTCATCCTCTGTGATTTTATGATAATAACAACAGTTTAATTAATCACCTTCCTTTTCTAATATAAGTAGTCGGCTTTATTTTGTAATCTTCTCTTCCTCTCCCCTTTCATACAAAATCAAAGAAATCTCTCTTGTGGATTTTTTCTAGAGGGAAATTAAGAATAAAGAAGATCTCCAAGATGATATATGTAAAGTTTTTGGTGTTCTACAAAAGGTTATATTGATTAGGATGATATATATTATATTTATACAACATGAAATTAATTAACAGCTCCCTTTTCCAAAATGATTTTACACAAAATTGATACGCATCATATATGAAGCAGTAAAGTAT
>CANYLF010566790.1:0-11622 GCA_948193215.1 Bocquillonia castaneifolia | reverse complement strand
CAAGCCACTTGTCATCTTCTAGAAACAATCTCCCTACACCACTCCCTAAACTTATTTCTATTAACTATCTAATCCAACTCTCATACTTCTTTTACAAATAGCTCCTCAACTTTTCTTACAATCTAGTCCTTCAATTAATCTTACTCCCACCAATCCTATTTCACACAATTATTCTTAATGATACACAATTAATAGAATTGAACCATCAAGAGATAACTCCTCAAATAATCAATTATTGCCATATAGCCAATTAACCACCTCCAACTATTATTTCTTTCAATTACACCCCTCCTACTCATAATCACCAATGAATCAACTTCAATTAACAAAATCAAACATACTAATGATGCCAATACTTAATGAAATGATTAATCATACTTAAAGGCATAATTAATTGTTAATTAATTATGGACGTTACAGGGCTGGTGCCTTTAATTGTAGGGTTAGGTGCTCGAAATCTAATAGAATATGTGCTAAAAAGTGCATCTGTGACCATACTATGTTGATTGTTTTCTGATAATTGTTTGTGGGATTTTCTGGGTATATCCTAGGTTGTTCATGGTGATCCCTTCTTTTCCTTTTGACATATCGACCTCCTCATCATCTACATCAACCCCCCAAGGCGGTCCAACAGTCTACTCAATATCCTTAGATTCTTCTAGTAGTACAAACCAACCCAATCGCCCCAGATCAAAACCTCAGGCGAACACCTCAACCTCTCAAAACACCTCAAATACTAGAAATCCTACCCCACTGCAAATAGTTCTCTCTTTATTGCCATTGGACGATAAGCCTTACAAGTCTTCAGAGAGTGATACCAAGTCATCCAGTGCTAGTAATCATACCACAGAAGTCGCCTCTAAACCTTTCCCACCTCCAGGCTTCAAAATAAAACATATGGCTCGAAAAAAACCCAGGGATATTGTAGACCTTCACCCTGCCAGGTAAAATGAAAATAATCTAGATCTGTTTACCACTAGGTATGGTGGTCTGCCAGAAGGGTATTCAATGAGGTTACCCGTGGAGGGTAGCTTGGCTAACCAACCCCTAAGCCCTAATGAACAAATAGTTTATAAGGAGTCTATGGAGAGTGGTCTTAGGTTCCCCCTAAACCAAACACTTCAAACAATTTTAGAAACAATATAGTGCCCCCTGTTTCGCCTTCATCCAAATGCCTATAAACTTTTCACAGCCACCGCCATCCTGTGTCAACTGAAAGGCTATGCTTTGACCCCCGAAATCTTCCTAAACGCATATAGCGTGGTGGAGAGAGTAGGCACTTCCGAGTATTTCACCTTCCAGGCGATTAGGAAGAGGTTTATGGGTCTGAAGAACCACCTAAAGGGGTGGCGTGACACTTTTTTTTTATAGTAACCTGTGAAGCGGGGTGGGGAGAAATCCCCAATAGCTGGTCCACTCCTCTGAAAAAACCCAAATGGGTGAGGACGTTGTCCAGCACCTTTGTGGAGGTTGGTCAATTTTTGTCTGAACTCCCCGCTATCCACCTTGAGACCCTTCTGAAAAAGCACCTTTTTGGGGAGGATTTTATTCAAAAGACCAGACCCTCTGGCCCTCACCTGGAAGATGAATCTGAGGAGGAGTCTGAAGGGGAAGAAACCAGCCTAGAAGCTGAAGTTGGCGAACCCAGTCAGGCACCATTTAATGGTATTTATACTTCTACCTTTTACTTACTTTATTTTATTTATTCCTGTATAGATGCCTAGATTCAATTTTGCTGCTATGATGGCCGAAGCAGGAGCTGGAACCGCTGAGGCGAACCCATCAACCACTCCCCCTCCTAGAGTGAATACTGATGCTGCTGAGCCTGTCCAACCGACAGAGGGACAAGCATCTAAAGGAGCTCCACGACAACCCTTCGAGGCGAGCAAGAAAAGAAAGAGGTTGGTGAAGCTAGGGGCGAAGACTGGTGCTAAAGGAAAGAAGACTCACTCTCAGCTACTGGAGAACATTAATGATGGGTCCTCTGATTCTGAGGGCGAGCTTGCCGACGTAAGCACCTATGCCCAGAGCTGGATAGACGAGTTGGGTAATCCAACTGTCAAAGATAACAGAGTTGCTGCCCTAATCAGTAAGGATGTAAGCTTTCCAGCTAACATGGAAGGTCTTTCAGGGTGGACCCATAACTCTCTCACCCTTCAAGTTCAGGAGCATATGCTTTCAGTAAGTTCTTGTTCCATGTATGATATTTTTCTTCCTTTTCCCTTTATATTATAATTTACTAACCTTCTATGTGCATTTTTGTTAGACGCTAAACCTAGTTCGGATGATGAAATTCAAATATCAAGCCAAGCGTTCAGCTCATAAGAGGGTAGTAAAGGATGTGCAAGCCCAAGTTCAATCCGCAGTGGAGAAGGCGACTGCTGGAGCAGATGCTGAATTGAAGAAGGAGCAGGACAAAACAAGGTGCATAAAAGATAAATTAAATAAAGAAAAAGCAGATCTTGAAGCCCAGCTGCAATCTTTAACGGAGAGGGCGAACCAGCTTGAGAAGGAGAACGCTGACTTAAAGGCGAATGCTGAGCCTCTACAGGTGAAGGTCACTCAACTAGAGAATGAAAGCGCCCTCCTAAGATGATCCGTTGGTGGAACCCTCATTCAGTACCAGGCGAAGCTTCGAGATGCTGCCCAGCGTCAATATCCTGATTCTGATTTTTCATTTATGAACACGATCTTCCCTGATGAGGATGATATGGATGAGTGATCATCCTTGTAATTATTTTACTGAACAATTTATGTATTTGACTTTATGTACTAGTCCTTTTTTTTTTAAAGTTTGAAACATCTTTTATGTTTTAATCTTATCTTCTTTCACTCGCCTTTTTTTCTGTGCTCTTTTTATATGATGACTTGTTGCCCATTCGCCTTTATTTCTTGTCGAAAGTATCTTATGCTTTCCTTATCATGTGTTGAAGATCACCGTAGTTGCTACATGCATTGCCTTTAGATATCTCAAGGTCTTTGCTTGCTTAATGTTTTTCCTTCTTCATTGATTATGCCCCTATATTAGGGGTCTTAATAATAGGCTACTTTAGGATATCGCCTCACATTAATAACTGCCTTTATTCATGAAAGGTCTTTAGACATAGCGTGTGTCATGTGTGCCTTAGCCTTATAAGGTCTTTCATTTCTCATGAGATTGAATGTGCCCTAACCTTAGGGGGTCTTATAAGGTCGCCCCTTGATAAGGGATCGCTTAAAGTTAATAACTGCCTTTTGTCATGAAAGGTCTTTGTACCATATGTGCCTTAGTTTTTAAGGTCTTTTTATTTTCCCAATGGGATCTATTATGCCTCCTCATAAGAGGTCTTATTGCGATGTTCTGGCTACAAGTCGCCTGTGTGGAGGAGCTCGCCATATATTGCCTTTATTGTAGAAAGGTCTTTTTATGTCGTATTAAGCTAGATTTCTAGCAAATGACAACTTTATTGATTTTCTAGAGGATTTGAGCTAGGCTCCCCTTCGCCTTACATCTGCTTTTTATGTAAATGGAAAGGAAATCAAAACTTAAATAAAAAGTAGATATGTACATCAGTTGCTATTTAGAGGTTTTGTTGTCCGAGTTTCTATGAGGGATGTAGACTCGCCTTAGATATGGTAAGGTCTTTATTAGTGGTGGAATTTTTTGAGGTGCTCCACATTCCATGATCTGGGGATTTCTTCCCCTGATAGTGTTTTAAGCTTGTAAGCGCCTTTACCAATGACTTTGGCTATTTGATAGGGTCCTTTCTAGTTAGCATGTAACTTGCCAGTTTCCTGTGTGGATACTTCATTCTTTCTAAGGACCAGCTCCCCTTCTTTAAATTTCCTCTCACGGACTCGCCTATTATGGAACCGTGCCATTTTTAGTTGGCATGCCATCATTCTCAGATATGCCTGCTCTTGCCTTTTAGGCAACAGGTCTAAATTCACCTGAAGCTCTTGCTCGTTATGAGGTGTAAGTTCCTCGATCCTGAAATTCCTTTCGCCAATTTCTACTGGGACTACTGCCTCTGACCCATAACATAGGGCGAATGGGGTTTCACCTGTAGGCTCCCTTGGAGTTATTCTGTAGGACCATAGGACATTGAATAAATGATCCACCCAGCTAGTTTTTTCTCGCTCTAATATTTTCTTGAGTCCTTGAAGAATGATCCTATTGGCTGTCTCAGCTTGTCCATTAGTCTGAGGATGATGAACTGAGGAAAATTTTTGCTCAATCTGGAAAGCCTCGCAGAAGTTCCTGAATGATTGGGAGGCGAACTGTGTTTAATTGTCTGTAATGAGAGTATGAGGAATCCCAAATCTGCATATAACTTCCTTAAAAAAGAAGTCTTGGACCCGTTGAGATGTAATTATTGGGACTACTTATGCTTCAATCCACTCAGTAAAGTGGTCAATGGCCACTATTAAGAATTTCTTCTGTGCTTTGGCGATGGGGAACGGTCCTAAGATGTCCATCCCCCACTGGGCGAACGGCCATTCACTCCCTATTGGGACCATATTCTCAGCAGGCTTATAATGTATATTGGCATGGAACTGACATGCCTCGCATTTGGACACCGAATTCTTAGCATCTCTTTTTATGGTGGGCCAATAGTATCCCCTTAGGATCACTTTCTTGGCGAGCACATTAGCCCCTTCATGGGCCGCTCCTATTCCTTCATGAATTTCTCTCAAAATGTAGTCCGCTTCCACTTTATTTAGGCATTTAAGCCAAGGCTGGCTTTTGGACCTTTTTCTCAACTCTCCCTCTTTATAAGCATATTCAACGGCTTTCTTTATTAGCCTTCTAGATTCTTTTAGGACATTTGGCAGGGCGCCATTTTCCAGGTATTGGAAAATCGGTTCCATCCAGCCTCTGTTATCTTCAACTGGTAGGATATTGGCCTTGGCGATGCTTGGAGATTTTATTTCTTCCATCAGCACATTGGGGATCGCCATGCCTTCTGCAGCCATCTTTGCAATGATATCTGCCCCTTGATTTTTTGTTCTAGGGACTTGTGAAATTCTCCATTGGCTATCATTCCTTTTTTCCCCTTATGCAACGAGTTGCTTTACCATGGAGACATATTTAGCCATATCCTCATTCACTTGGAAAGTACCCAAAACTTGGTTTACCACCAACTGTGAGTCACTGTGAATTTCTAGGTCTGTAATGCCTATCTCTAGGGCGATTTGTAACCCTAGGATGAGGGCTTCGTATTCAGCGACGTTATTAGAAATGTCGAACTATATTCTGGCCGCATATTTAATTTCTATCTTGTCTGGCCCTTTAATTAAGATTCCAATGCCTGCCCCTGCTGAGCAAACTGCTCCATCCACCATTAATTTCCATGGGGAGATTTTCTTAGGGGCCTTGGGTTCCCCTGGTGTCATTTCTGCCACAAAATCTGCCATTACTTGGGCCTTTAGTGCTTTTCGTGGCTCATAGGTGACTCCTAGGCTTCCAAAATGGATCGCCCACTCCGCTATTCTCCTGAGGCTTCCACCTTTTGTAACACCTTTCTTAGGGGGCTGTCTGTTCTGACTACTATCGAGTGCGCCTCAAAGTAATGCCTTAGCTTTTGTGTTGCTATTAAAAGTGCAAAGGCTAATTTTTCTAACCTTGGATAATTGAGCTCAGCTTCATGCAACACCTTACTAATGTAGTAAATAGGCAACTGCTCGCCGTCTTCCACTCTTATGAGTACTGCTGCCATTGTTTCATCCATGGTAGCTAAGTAAAGGTATAAAGTTTCCCCTTCTATCGGCCTACTCAGAAGTGGGGGAGATGTCAAAAATGTCTTAATTTCTTGAAAGGCCTTCGAACAGTCGTCTGACCATTGAAAGTTTTTGGGATCTTTCAAGGTGTTGAAGAATGCAAACATCTTTTAGCTAAGTTGGAGATGAATCGCCCTAGCGCTGTGATTCGTCCGTTCAGTTTTTGAACCTCATTGAGTGTTTTAAGTGGTTGCATGTTAATGATCGCTTGGATCTTGTCTGGGTTAGCCTCGATCTCCCTATGAGACACCATGAAACGCAGGAACTTGCCTGATTTGACTTCGAAGGCACACTTTTCTGGGTTTAACTTGAGGTTAAATCTTCTTAGGATTTTCAGGACTTCTTTCAAATCTTTAGGGTGTTCCTCCGCCCGCATTGACTTGACTAACATGTCATCAACATAGATTTCTATGTTTCTGCCTATGTTGTCTTTGAACATTTTATTGACCATCCTTTGGAAGGTGGCTCCTGCATTTTTTAAGCCAAAAGGCATCTTTGTGTAACAATACGTGCCTTCATGAGTGGTGAAGGCGGTTTTGGCTTCGTCGGGTTTGTGCATTGGGATCTGGTGGTATCCAGACTTTGTATCCACTAGTGAATATAACTGATGGCTTGCTGTGGAATCTACCAATTGATCAATTTGTGGTAGTGGGTAGCTATCCTTTGGACACGCCTTGTTCAGATCAGTGAAATCCATACACATCCTATATGAACCATTGGGTTTCTTTAGCATTACCACGTTCGCCAACCATTCAGGGTATTGGACTTCCCTGATTATCCCCGTTTTTAATAACTTATTGATTTCTTCGCTTATAGTGATCTGTTTGGGCCAACTATGTTTCCTTTTCTTTTGCACGATAAAGGTGATTGTTGGGTCGATGTTTAGCTTGTGGACCATGACCTCTCTACTGACCCCTGTTAGCTCATCTTCAGTCTAGGCAAAAGTATCCTGGTATTCCGATATCATTTGCAAAGTTTCCTGCATGATTGCTGGGCTCATATCTCCTACCCTTATCTCTTTGCCTAATCCCAGAGCTTTGTTTCAGACTATTCCAACAGGTTTGGCTTTATTTTCCTTTGGTTGAATGTTCCCCTCTATGACGATAGTTGAGAATACTCCTTTCAGTGCCTGACAATAGGCGATCCTTGCTTGCCTTTGGTCGCCTTTGATTATCGCCTCTCCTTTTGAAGTGGGGATCTTTAGGAGTAAATATTGAATGTAGATGCTAGCATATGTTTCATTAAGAATAGGTCACCTAATGATAACGTTGTATGCAAAGGGGATATCAACTACCATAAACTCTGCTTGCTAAGCCTTGGTTATATTTCCTTCGCCTAACTCTACATCCAGCTTGATCGATCCTACTATTGTGGTTGATTTGCCTCCCAAGCCTACTAAGGGAGTGCTGACAGGGGATAACTTGGCCTGGTCTAACCCCATTTTGTCAAATACTTTAAGGGTGAGGAGATTCACTGAGCTTCCTGTATCTATTAGTATATTATGGACCATGCACTTGTGAATTAGAGCTTTGACTACTAGAGCATCTTCATGGGAGGTTACAGTTGCCCCCTTGTCTACAGCTGAAAATTGAACTGTTTTGAATTGTTCTGCTGGGACTGCTCTTGAATTGACTGAATAAACGGACCTGGCTGACCATTTTTTTTTGGTGGAACTATCGCCTTCTGCGATTTCACCGGCGATCACATATATGTGTTTGACAGGTCCTCCACTTGCTTTTCTATCACCTTCAGCCTCATCACTATTTTCTTCATCTCTGCGATCTCACCTCCTTTCTTGTCTTATATCATTCCTCCTATATTCCCCTTTATAGCCTCTTTGATCTCGAGGCCTTTCTTCTTGCCTATTATCTCGTCTCTCAGTATCTCTATCATTTTTTTGATCATTTCTATCACAAGTGGGTCTATCATGTTCGTCCCTTTTGACAAATCGCCTAAGGGAGCCAGCTTGTATGAGTTTTTCTATCTCTTTTTTCAAGTGATTACATTGCTCTGTATCATGGCCCACATCTTTATGGAACTGGCAATACTTGCCTTTGTCCCTCCTCTCTACAGTGTAAGAGCTCATCCTCCTTGGCCATTCTATTCTTTCCCCATTATTTTTGATGTGCATAAGGATCCGCTCCCTAGATGTATTAAGGGGTGTATATTTAGAGAGATTGGAGTTCTTAGAACCATTACCTCCTGAGTTTTTGCTTCTTTTTAGAGATCTCCTGTCTCCTCTTGGGGAAAGCTCTCTTTTGTATTCTTTCATTTCCTTCAAATAGTGCTGAACATCATCCACCCTTATGGCCGTGTTGGTGAGTGCCATTAGAGCTTCTACATTATTTAGAGCCTTGGTTAACAGTTCCCTCCTGAATTCTTCATTTGTGGTGCCATGAAGTATAGCAGAGCAGGCTACCCCTTGGTTCAAATCTTCTATTTTGGCGATCTCATCATTGAATCGCTTTATGTACTTCTCAATGGTTCACCTTCCCTTTACTGGATTGAAAATAGGTCTGTTGACACCTTTCGTTGCTGAATAGAAGCTGCGAATCTTTACCTGAAAGCAGTGGTGAGTTGTCGGAAGGAGTGTATGGAATGAGGGGGCAGTGTTTTATACCAATCAACAGGGTTCCCTTGTAAGGTGGTTGGGAAGAATTTGCACCATATGTAGTCTTCATTTATTTGGACATTCATTAATATTTGAAATTTATAGACGTGGCTTGCCGGATCGGACCTTCAGGAGTAAACGTCCAGTGTGGGGAACTTGAATCCTTTGGGTAAGGGTTTATCTAGAATGTACTGAGCCAAAGGTGACTCGTTTTTCAAATTGAATCTAGGATTGAAGTCTTGCATGCCCATCTTGCCAATGACTTCTCTGACTTGCTTTTCTATCTTTTCATTTTCATCTTCCTCCTGTTCCACCCTTTGTGCAAATTCCCTTTTTATCTGTTTATTTTCCCTTTTAGATGCCTTCTCCTTGATTTCCACGACAGAAGGGGCAACTTTCTGCGTCTTCTTTTTAGTTTTCTTCTTGGGCTATTGATCTCTCGTTTCTATCCATCCTTTAATATCTCGGATCTTGTCATCGAACTTACGGCATGCTTCATCCAAAATCTTGGCCACATTAGCTGCACTGATCATACTACTTCCCTCCTTTCCCTTGGTATTTATTGGATAGGAGGATGCATCATCTAGGTCGTTCCCTCCTTCCTTCCTTCCTCCTTTGAAATTATCTCCTTAAGGCAGAGGAGGGGGAACATATTGGGGAACATATTCGTGGTGTCCTGGAAGTAGGGGCGTATAGTTTTGAACTGGTACTCCCGGTGGAGGGGGAAAGTCATTGTTAGGTCAGGGAATGAGAATTCCTTGATTCGAGATGAATGTAAGGCTGGGGTGATAGGCAGGTGGAGGAGGTAGGTAATGAATATTAAAATCTATTCCTGGTGGCCTTAATGGAGCAGGGGGCACCAGTTGCGGCAGGGAGGTTGCCGGTGGATCTGGTGTGATAAGGAGAGTTCCCAATGGCAGAGGTGGGAATCCTGGAGTTTGAGGATTCTGTGTCCCAAAAGTTAAAGTATGTTGAGGAGTTCGATTAGAAATGGGAACTAAAACCCTAGGTGGTTGTGGAGTTTGGAGAGTTCCCTGAGTAAATATGGGTGGTTGCGGCATCCATGCCGGAAGTCTCCCTGAGCCAAAGAAGCTAGGAGGCATGCCACAGGGAGGGTCGTTATTCGTCATAATGAACTATTTTTTGAATTAAAAAATAGTCCACGCTCACTGCACCAATGAAACGTTCAGGACGTTCCTCCAAGAATGTAGCCTAGCCTGAAGTTCCCCTGAGATTATCTGATCTCCGGAGTTAGCCTAACCTGCAAAAAAGAGAGACTTGGGGTGGTCGCCGGGGTCTGACTCCGACGCTCAAGTTAGAGATATTCTCTTGAAAGCTATGAAAGTATTAGAATGAGAGTATGATACCTGATACCCTGGATGGCATGGGTTTATATAGAGATAGGAATGACCCCCCTTGAGCCTAGGAATCCTTGTCGTAATAGGCTTTGGAGACCTTCTTTGCTGTAGTGAGTCAGAGTCCCCCTTGGATTAGGATCCCCCCCTTATGGTGTGAGAGTCCCCCTTGACTTAGGATTCAAGGTGTCAGGACACATGATGGGCTAACGTGAACCTGAGACGAGATGGGCCTTATGGACCTTTGGAACTTAAGGGAGTGATTCGTATCAATCACAAATCCAGATATTGTTTTCTTAATAAACACACATGGATAGATAACATTATTCACATATCCTTTATTAATCAAATAATCACTTAAACGGTTATACCACATGCGTCCAGACTGTTTTAACCCATATAACGATCTCTGGAGTTTGATCGAATACATTTCTTTGGGTTTTGTACTTAATGCTTTAGGCATTTTAATTCCTTCAGAGATTTTCATATAAATGTCACTATCAAATGATCCGTACAAATAAGTAGTTACAACATCCATAAGACGCATTTCTAATTTCTTAGAAACTGCTAGGCTAATCAGATACCTAAACGTAATTACATCCATAACAGGAGAATACGTTTCATCATAATCAATTCCCGGCCTTTGTGAAAAACCTTGAGCTATAAGTCTAGCTTTGTACCTTATTATTTCATTTTTCTCATTTCGCTTTCATACAAAGACCCACTTGTATCCTACAGGTTTCACAGTTTTAGGAGTAGGAATAATCGGCCCAAAAACACTTCACTTGTTTAGCGAGTCTAATTCAGCCTGCATAACATCTTTCCATTTGATCCAATCATGCCTATTTTGACATTCCATGACTGATTTTGGTTCAAGATCATCTTTTTCATTTATGATTTCACATGCAACAGTATATGAAAATATTTCATCAATATTTTTCATCTCATTTCTATTCCACAGTTTTCTTATATTGGTATAATTTATCGAGAGTTCTTGATTAATCTCATTTATATCCTCCATTTGGGAACTTTCTTTATTTTCTATTTCTTCCGGGATATTTTCCTCGATATCAATATGATTATCCACTCCATTTATCTTTCAAGGATTTTTATCCTTAGAACCAATTGGTCTTCCACCCTTTTGGAGTGTTTTAGACTCATGAGTGACTTAACCCTCAGGTTTTATTTCTGGAATTTCAATACGAGCAGGAGTATTAGCTGCTGGTATATATGATTTAGTCACTCTTTTTGTATCAGTAAATGCATCTGGCAATTGGTTTGCAATTGCTTGTAAGTGCACAATCATTTGCACTTCTGATTCACATTGTTTTGTGAGAGGATCCGGATGTAATAATGATTGTTCATTCAATGAAATATCCCTTTCCCCTTCTTTCTTTTCTCCCCCTAATGTTGGAAAAACAATCTCATTGAATTGGTAATCAGCAAAACATGCCGTAAAAACATCACCTGTTAAAGGTTCAAGATATCTAATAATCGCGGGTGTTTCAAACCCAACATAAATTCCCAATCTTCATTGAGGACCCATTTTTGTGCACTGAGGTGGCACAATGGGTACATATACTACACAACCAAAAATTATGAGATGGAAAATATTTGGCTCTTGACCAAATGCCAATTATAGTGGGGAGTATTTATGATATGCACTAAGCCTGATGTGAATTAATGAAGCAGCATGTAGGACTGCATGACCCCAAACTGAAATGGGGAGCTTTGTTCTCATTATTAATGGTCTAACAATAAGCTGAAGGTGTTTAATCAATGATTCAGCTAAACCATTTTGAGTATGTACATGGGCAATAGGATGCTCAACAATGATCCCAGTAGACATACAATAATCATTGAATGCTTGAGACGTAAATTCACCAGCATTATCAA
>CANYLF010566787.1:0-17253 GCA_948193215.1 Bocquillonia castaneifolia | reverse complement strand
TTTATAGTAGAATAATTTTGAGAGAGTTTGAAGAACTATAAACTTTTCATATATTTTCTATATCAATAACTGAATGGAGGTTCAGTTTATTTAGAGGTTTTTTTTCCACTATTTGGAGAACTATTCTTTCACGAGCAAATTATTACTCATTCACATTCACAACAGTATGTATATATATAGTAGTGGTCAAGTTGCTAGAGTGCTTCATCCTTAAGTAAAGTGGACGGCCATCAAGTTGATGAAAAGATTGGTCCCATTCCATAATGATTTCTCCTACTCCAACTTGTACACATAGGTTGGTCAGAAGATAAGATTCCTTGAAAAGTAGTGCCAAGAGATACAAAGGACCGGTCGGTCCTTTGTCAGTACAAGGCATTTTGATTATTTTGAGACCCGAAATAATTAAATTTGAAATTGTGTATTAGAGACAAAATTGTAATACAGATTATGAACTTTAAAACTTGTTAATTTTGGGACCCATCTGAAATGCTTGTAATAAAATATTATGCCTTATACAAGATAGATGTCATGTACGGGACTATATTTTATTTTAAGAACGCCAATTTTGAAAATTGACTTTAGCAAGCATTATTTTTGAAACCCATGAAAAAATATTTTAAAACCCTAAAAATTAAAGATAAAAATAAAAATAAAAATATTATTTAAAATAATACCTAAAATATTTTTATTTTTTATTCTCCTCCCTGCAAACCAAGAAATTGGATACTATGAGTGGTCCAAACTAGACCGTGTTCTTCATCGGGCACCCCGAGCCACTTACATGACCTGCATCCAAAAATTAGGTGTCTACAATGAGCAACACCAACCTCTTCCTAAGTTTACAAAAGAAAGAGGGAGGAGATGTGATCTTTGGTGACAATACAAAAGGCAAGCTTGTTGGCATTAGCAAGGTAGGTAATCTAACTCTACTTGCATTGATGTTGTGTTACTTGTGAGTGGTTTGAAACATAACCTTTTGAGTGTAAGTCAATTATGTGACAAGGGCTGTAAAGTCACTTTTGACCCTAAATCTTGTGTTGTATCCAAAGTAATGGATGATAGCATAATTTTCCAGGGAGAAAGAGTTAACAATGTCTACATAATTGACTTGGAGATCCTAACCAATCAAGATGTCAAATGTTTGGTTTCAGTCAGCATTGACTCTTGGCTCTAGCATAAGAGACTAGGACATGCTAGCATTGATCTCTTAGGAGAATTATGCAAGGATGATCTAGTCATTGGTCTTCCGAAGATCAAATTCTCCAAGGATAAAGTTTGTGGACCTTGTCAAATGGGAAAGCAAACTAAATCCTCCTTCACACTCAAAAATACCATAAGCACTAGTAGACCTCTAGAACTATTGCATCTAGACTTGTTTGGTCCTTCTAGAAATGCTAGTCTAGGTGGTATGTTTTATGCATTTGTTATTATGGATGATTACTCTAGATTCACTTGAGTATGTTTCTTAGCTCATAAGGATGATGCTTTTAAAGCTTTTAAGAATCTTCCAAAATGTGTTCAAAATGATAAAGGTTTTTGCATTACTACCATTAGAAGTGATCATGGTAGAGAGTTTGAAAATGAAAGTTTTAAAGAATTTTACAATGATTTTGGTATTTCCCATCAATTTTCTTCTCCTAGAACTGCTCAACAAAATGGGGTATTTGAAAGGAAAAAATAGCACTGTAGTAGAAATGGCTCGAACAATGCTCAAGGAGTATGACTTGCCTTCATACTTTTCGGCCGAGGCCATTAATACCGCTTGTTTTGTTTCAAACAGAGTTTTCAAAATACATTTGATAAACAAAACTTCTTATGAGCTTTAGAAAGGAAGAAAATCCAAGATTTCTTACTTTAGAGTATTTAGTTGCAAATGCTTTATATTAAACACCAAGGACAACCTTGGAAAATTTGATTCAAAAACCAATGAGGGTGCTTTTCTTAGATATGCCACTAATAGCAAATCTTATAGGATTTTTAACAAAAGATCTCTAGTTGTAGAAGAGTCTATGCATATGGTGTTTGATGAATCTAGTGCACTTGATCCTGGAAGGGTAATTATTGATGATCTTGTAGGTAACATGGACAGTCTCCTCCTTGAGCCAACTCAAGAAACAAATCGAGAAGAAGAGAGTCAAGGTAAAGAAGCTCCCTCCACCAACTCCAATATTGAGGGGGAGATTAGTCAACCAAGTGGAGAAAGCTCAGAACAACTTCCTCAACACTTACAAGCACCACCAAGCAATATCCACAACCTACCAAGGGATTGGCAATTTGCCAAGGGTCATCCACAAGATCTCATCATTGGTGAGACTTTAAAAGGGGTAAGTACTCGAAACTAACTCAAAACCCTTAATAATCTAGCATTTCTATCTCAAATTAAGCCAAGGACTATTAATGAGGCTATCAATGATAAGAGTTGGGTCCTTGCTATGCAAGAAGAACTCAACCAATTTGAAAGGAATAGGGTATGGAACTTAGTTCCAAGACCTAAGCATCATCCTATTATTGGCACTAAGTGGGTGTTTAGAAATAAACTCAATGAACAAGGTGCCATTACTAGGAATAAAGATAGGCTTATGGCTAAGGGCTATAACCAAGAGGAGGGCATAGATTATGATGAGACTTTTGCCCCCATAGCTAGATTAGAAGCCATTCACATATTGCTTGCATTTGCATCTTATATGGATTTTAAACTTTTTCAAATGGATGTTAAAAGTGCATTTTTAAATGGCTTCAATGAGAAGGAAGTTTATGTTGAACAACCTCTAGGTTTTGAGGATCATGCCTTTCCAAATCATATTTTTAAACTAGCTAAGGCTTTCTATGGTTTAAAATAAGCTCCAAGGGCTTGGTAAGAGAGACTTAGATCATTTTTTTTATTAAAAATGATTTTCAAAAAGGCAAGGTGGATACAACTCTTTTCATTAAGAGAAAAGGGGATGATATACTAATTGTACAAATTCATGTTGATGATATTATATTTGGTGAGACTAATGTTTGCTTGTGTGAAGAGTTTTCAAAATGTATGACCAAGGAGTTTGAAATGAGCATGATGGGGGAGCTTAAGTTTTTCCTTGGATTTCAAATTCACCGAGCAAAGGATGGGACTTTCATCAATCAAGCTAAGTACACCAAAGAGCTTCTCAAGAAGTTTGGAATGGAAAGTAGCTCAACAAGTAAAACTCCTACGGTTACAACAACCAAACTTAGGAAGGATGAAACCGGCAAACCCATTGAGGAAAAGTGACATCGAGGTATGATCAGATCTCTTTTATATTTGACTGCAAGTAGACCTGATATCATGTTTTCCGTATGTGTTTGTGCACATTTTCAATCATCACCTAGAGAGTCACATCTTCATGCGGTTAAAAGAATTTTAAAATATTTAAAAGGTACAATGAATTTGGGTCTTTGGTACCCCAAAAGTGCATATTTTGATTTTTTAGCCTATTCTGATTCAGACTTTGTCAGAAGCCTATTGGATAGGACCAGTACTTTTCAATTGCTTGGGCAATGTTTGATATCTTGGAGTAGCAAAAAATAAGTTTCCGTTACATTATCAACCGCTGAAGTTGAGTATGTCTTGGATCAAACAACAACTTCGAGAATATGGTTTTAAATTCACACGTGCTGCTATCAAGTGTGATAATACTAGTGCCATAAATCTCTCCAAAAATCCCCTAAAACACTCTAGAACCAAGCATGTAGATATTAGATATCATTTCTTACGTGACAATGTGCAAAATGATGATATTGTATTGGAATTCATCAATATAAAGAGCCAACTTGCGGATATCTTCACCAAACCCCTTAATGAGGATCGTATGAATTTTATTAAGCGGGAACTTGGTATGATTGATGGTGCATCCTTGTCTTCTACATGACACTCATCATATCTTATGTTATTTGTTTGCGTTTTGATGCTTTTATATATGTATGGGATGATACCCATATTGCTTGGATATGATTGAGATAATTATTAAAATATTGCTTTGTGTTGATCATATTCTAAAGTCTCAATTTATCGTATATTGATTCTTGCACATTATTTGAACATTCATGCCCTATATTGCACAAAAATCTTCATGTTTTCAAACATTCATATGACTTTGAGTATACTCTTCATATTTTTGGATCTTTATAAATGCTTACAAATGCATTTTCTACACTTTTTACATCAAATATATGCATTTTCTGAGTTTTCCAAATGCAACGAGCCATTATGGGTCAAGCAACGATCCGTTACAAGTGTAACGATCCATTGCTAATACCTAACAGCCCATTGCATGTGTCAAATATTGTTGTTTTTGGGCAATAGGTTACACAGCTGAGTTCATGTGTAACGACCGTTACATAACGCAACGGCTCATTGCGTATGTGTAACGGTCCATTACACTTGGGATTAAAACTGTTTCTTCCCCATTTGTCCTTACTCAGCTTTTCCTTTCTTTTCTCTCTCTTCACGATTTTCGCCCGTCTTCACCCAAATCTCATTTTTCTACCTTTTTCTACAAACATATAGTGCTTTTTGACCGAAAACAACCTTTTAAAACCAATTTTGAGGTTATTTTTCACTTTTATCCACTGGTTTTTGAAGATTGAAGCAAAATCAAAGTTAAGGTTCCAAAAACCTAACTTTGGCATTTTGACTATTTTTCATCAACTCTCTACATTCCTTTGCACATTTGGACTATCTTAAGCATATTCATCATGACAAGAAGAAGAACAGGTAGACCCACTGAGTTGGTAAGTGATGAAGACATTCCATCACCTCCCAGATAGTAGAAAAGTCAGGGGCACAGGTATGCTACACGTTAGAAGGATCCTCCTACACCATCTAGGACCTCTTCCACCTCAGTTAGGACTCATGGCACCTTGGTGAGACCTCAGGGATAGCCTGCAGGCACCAACACTGGTCTGGGTACTTCTTCCTCTTCTAGTCCTAGTGAAGGACATATTCTAAGACCTCCTTCTCCTCATTTGGGTCCCGAGTTTAGGCCTCCTGTAGTTCATCCACCTTTTCAGGCTTAGGGATAGCCTTTAGACATACCTCCACCTCGTATTATGACCCCTATTGAGGAGGCAGTCCAGGTACGTATGTCTAAGCTTATAAGATGTCGTTTTGAGGCCTCTAGATATATGGATAGAGCTACTTTATAGACACTAGGTTTAGAGACTGAAATGGATGATCCACTAAGCCTATTAGGACTCAAGACTCTTGCTTTTGAAGCTAGGCCAATGCATCCAACCTTAGCTAGAGAGTTTCTAAGTACCCTGGAAGTCAGCGCGGGTGATTCACAGGAGGGTTTTTCTATGAAGGCCTTATGTTTTCACATGTTTAGGTGATAATACACCTTGACTCTTGCTGAATTCACCAGACACTTGGGCGTTAGATCAAATGGTGAGGGATGTATTCAGCCGGGTTGGTATATGCATCTTAAGACACCCTTTTGGAATGTACATAGGACTGGAGTTCTTGAGAAAGGTAATACTGGAGCTTCTCAGCTTAGGAGTCCTCTCCATTGGTAATTGCAAAGGTTTCTGTCATTCTCTATCTTCAGTAGGGCTCTGAGAAATGAGAAGATTAACAATGAGAAAGTTTATGCTCCCTAGTGCCTTTTTGAAGGCAAACCTATGTAGCTTGGTAGATGGTTTGCAGTTAGGATGATGGATATTGCCCAACATGCTAAGGGTGGTATTACTTGTGGAGAATACATTACCTTGCTGGCTGAGAGGATGGGGTTGCTTGGTCCTGGTCAGGTTATGGCTGATCAGATTGTACCTATCAACATCAGACTAAATATGATCTTCATTAGGAACAGTCAAGTGTTTCATCTAGTGGATGGGCGATGGATTAATAGTATTCTGCTGGATGGATGGAGAATCATTCCTGGCCAGACATCTCTGCCTTTTTCTGCTACACAGCTAGAGGCTCCTCCTACAAGTGCTCCTACCACTGATTAGGATAGGGATGATGATGATGACATAGGCATTAAGATTAAGGAGTCTCTAGTTACGATGCATGCTCAGGATGCTACTGCTGCTGCTGCTTCTTCACAGAGGGTCACTCCCATTTCTCCTTTTCCACAGATATATAGGAGAAGGACTAGACCTCGGTCTGAGTTTGTTGCCCCCGATCTTGATCTTCACCAGATGTTTGATAGAGTTTTTGAACAGATCAGTATGATGGGTGATTAAGTCATCTGAGAGGTACAAGGAGTTGGCTTCCGGGTTGATAAAATTGAGGGGAGAGTCACTAAGGTTGAGGATGGACTCACCTCTATGTAGAGGTTGCAGGGTATTTTTGATCAGAACATTTGGCCCCCGCCACCTCCAATTGATCCTTCTACTGACATTCCTCCGGGTTCAAAAACCATCATCATTGAGGAGATGACTAAGATTGAATTTGGTTCTAATGATGCTCATACTCTGCAAGGAACCATTGATGATACGCTTCCACAAACCCAGCCTACTTGTGCTTTTCCATTTTCATCTTCTGACATTACATCCTTTCTGAGCTTTTTATGCATTGTCTTTTCTTTTCGGGCACTTATTGAATGTCTCTTTATGTGTTAGATACATTTAGTTTAGGACCACTTCTTCCTTTTTTATGTTGTCAAAAGGGGAGAAGTGTGTCAATTTTGTTGTGATGGTTTGCTTATGATGGATGTGTGTTCTTTTTATAAATATGTGCTTTCTCATCCATTGAATCTCTATTGGCTTTACTTTGTTTGAGCCTATATATATATATATATATATATATATATATATATATATATATATATGTGTGTGTGTGTGTATATATATATATACATATCCATATACATATATATATATAGATATACATATATATACATAGATATACATATATATACATATATATACATATATATATATACCTATATATATATATATATATATGTATATATATACATATCTATGTATATATATACATATATATATATATATATATATATATATATATATATATATATCTTTTTATATGAAAAGTCTATGTGCTTTATCTTAGGGGGAATTTTTGAGCTTTTTACCTCAAACTCATACCCAAATTGACTTAGAACTTGTCAACATAAAAAATGGGGAGATTGTTGGCCTATTTGGGCACTTAATCCCTATTTTGATTTTTGATCAAAGTCCTAAGTCAATTAATTTAACTAATGTTTCAAGTGAGATATTTTTTCAAGATTTCTCGAAGCTTAAGCACATGCAACGACCGTTGCATATAAATGTAACGACCATTACATATGTAACGGCTCATTGGCAATTTGTAACGGGTCATTGCTTGTGACATATATATATGGCTAAGAGAAGCAGTGAGTTACAATGAGACAAGTAACGAGCCGTTGTTACTTGTGTAACGGGCAGTTGCAAGTTATAATGGGTCATGCACATTCATATCAGCAAGCCTCTATTAACCACAATGAGTCATGCCTTTATGCAATGGGTCTTTACATTTAAAATGCAATGACTGTTGTACCTACAGTAATGGCTCGTTGCACACTATCTGACAGGCATTTATTATGATTTTAAAAGGCTGAAAACTGAAAAAAAAAGGGCATATATGCATTAAATGCACTCCCAATGGTCAGCTATATAAGAGTAGATATAAAAACTCAACTATAACTCTGTTAGAAGGTTAATGAACAAGTTTACAAGCTCAGATTCTTCTAATCCAACTTTGTGAGTTGTAAAACCTAAACTTTCTATCAATCAATTATTTAACTTGTTTGTAGAGCCTTGTGAGCTTTTTGATTTCATTGTAAAGCTAAATCTTGGTGAGTGAGGTTTAGGAATCATTTGTGAAAGGTTTAAGTGTTGTCCTACTGATTAAAACACTTGGGTCAAAAACACTTGGGTAGGTTAGTAGGTTAAGCCTTGTGAAAAACCATAACTTGTAAGGTTTAGAGTTAGCCATAAACTCTTGTAAATCATTAAATTGAAAGTAGAATACCTAATTGGTGATTGGGGAATGGATGTAGGATTTTTTGTGTCCAAACCACTATAAATCCTTTGTTTTGTAGTTGCTTATTTTGTTAAGCTTTAAATTTTTATACCCCCCCCCCCCTCTTAGTGCTTTGGGATTTCAAAGTCAGTTCCCTCTGCTACTACTTTGGCTATCTTATCAGTCTAAGTATTCTCTACTCTTTGTACTTGCTATAAGGTAACCGTTCCTCTTACCTGTTCTATCTCTTATATCATGTGTTTGACTTTAGCTAGGTACTTACACATGTTACTTTCTTTGGCCTCGAAACTTCCTTACACTTGGCAGATCACTACAAGCTGAGAGTCGCTGTAAATTGATAGGTTCTCTACTTTTACTTCTTTTACCAGCTCCAAACCAGCTATAAGGGCTTCATATTCAGCCATATTGTTGGTGGCTTTGAATGTCAGTCTTACTGCATAGGTTATCTAGACCTTGTCCTATTAGTACTATTCCTACTTTGGCTCCATTAGAGCCTAAGGCCCCTTCAACATGAAAATTCTACTACTCTTTGTTCACCATCCCTTGATCTTGAGCCTAGTTCATCTCTGCCATAAAATTTTCTAGCATCTGGGCCTTCATGGCTATTTTTGGCTCTTACCGAATGTCATATTGTCCTAACTGGACTGACCACTGGACCAACCTTTCCAAGGCTTCAGGCTTCTCCAATGTTTTCCTTAGGGGAGGGTTGGTTCGTACCACCACTATGTGTGCTTGGAAGTAAGGCGGTAGGTTCTTAGCTGTTATGACAATGGCCAAGGCCAATTTGTTCACTATTAGGTATTGAACCTCTGCACCTTTGAGTGTTATGCTAACATAATAAATGGGCATGCTAACATAATAAATGGGCTTAAGGTCCCTTCATCCTCTTGTATCAACATAGTTGCCACTGCTTCTTTTATACATGACACATACAAATACAATATTTCTTCTTTGATAGGCCTACTGATCAATAGCAGGGAAGTAAGGAATTTCTTAAAATCATTAAATGCCTCCTCACACTCCTTGTTCCACTCAAACTTCTTCAAATTTTTTAGTACTTTAAAGAATGGTAATGACCTTCATGTGGAGCTAAGGATGAACCTTCCTAGAGTGGTAACTCGTCCATTCAGTTCTGGACTTCATTAATGCTCTTTGGGGAAGGCATCCCTAATACAGCTTTAATCTTCTCTGGGTTTTCCTCTATTCCTCTATGGGATACCATGTACCCTAGGAATTTTTTGGCCCTTACTCTGAAGGAGCACTTTTCAGGATTTAACTTCATTCTGAACTTGTTAAAAACCTAAAAGGCCTATTCTAAGTCTGCTACATGCTCATCCTCTGTCTTGCTTTTCATAATCAAATCATTTATATATGCCTCTACACTTTCACCTAAATAATCCTAGAACAAGCAATTGATCAACCTCTGGCAGGTTGCCTAAGCATTTTTCAAACCGAAGGGCATTATAGTGTAGCAGTATGTTCCTTTATCTGCTACGAATGCTGTCTTCTTTTGTTCTGGTCCAAACATTGGGATCCGATGATATCCCTGAGCAGCATCTGAGAAACTTAGGATTTCATATCCTGCTGTCGCATCTGCGACTTGGTCAATAGAAGGCAATGGATAGTGATCCTTTGGGCATGCCTTATTAAGGTCTGTAAAGTCGACACACATTTTAAACTTTCTATTTGCTTTCTTAACCAGCACCACGTTGGCTAACCATTCAAAGTGATGAACCTCTCTAATGAAGCTTGCTTTCTTTAATTTATCAACCTCTTGCTCTATAGCTAACTACCTTTCAATGGTGAATCTTCTTCTTTTTATTGTTTGATAGGTTTTGCTTGAGGGCCAATATTAAGCCTGTAAACACTAATGGCTGGGTCTATTCCAATGATTTCTAAAGGGTCACTAGCGAACGATCCAGCGTTGCACTATATGACTTTCTCTATGTCTTGCCTTGTCGCTTGCTTTAACTCCGCAATTATTTTTACAACCTTTTACTTAGCAGCCAACTCTACTTCCTCAATTGACCCGTAAGGTTTAGGTCTATCTTCACCAAAGATTGGGTTGATGATCTCTTTTACTGGAAGAGCCCCTACCTTCCCCTTTTCAACTACAATATAACACTTCTGGACCCCCTGCTGGTCTCTCTTGATGACCACTACCCCTCGAACTACTGGGACTTTCATGGTCAAGCACCTAATACTTGTGACGGCTCCTGAATCATAAAGGAAAGGACGGTCTAAGATGCAGTTGTATGCTATCTCTATATCCACCACGTTGAAAAGAGTTTTCAAACTCTTGATGCATCCTTCCATGGACTCCCCTAGTTCTACCTTCAACTCTATTACCCTATGGCTACATTGGGTTTTCCTCCTAACCTAAGAAGTGGCACTGTTGACTTCCTGAGGTCTACTATAGCCTTGTTCATCATCTTGAATGCTTGGAATGACAAAACACTAACAGCGCTACCTTCATCCACCAATAACCTTTTTACAATAAAGTCAGCAATGTTTGCCTCTATAACCAAGGTGTCATTATGAGGGCCCTCGATGTGGTTGGAATTTTCAGGGGTGAAGGTCACTATTCCCATCTTACTGTTATCCTCAGTAATTACCATAATTTCCTTTGTTTGCCTTTTACTAATGGCTGGAGTTGCCTGTTCTCCTCCAATAATTACATGGATTATAGGGGGGTGTTCCTTTTCTTTTAGGGGGCCCTATCCTCCATATCATTGTCACTATCTTTGTCACCTATATCCTTTTTCAAGGATCTTTCCAAGAATCTACCAAGCTTTTCCAGCTAGATGAGCCTTACAATCTCTTTATGGATATCCCTACAATCTTTTCTGCCATGCCCATGGTCATTATGGAAGTGACATAATTTATTTCGATCTCTCATGTCCTCTTTATTAAGGTTCATCGGTTTGAGTCAATTGTACTCCTCATCATTTTTCTTTATCCACATCAAGATGTTATATCTGGAATCATTTAGTTGTGTGTATGACTTTAGATCTCTTTACCTAAGAGACTTATCCTTGCTTATCACCTTTTTTCCTCCTTCCCTTCTATCCGAGGGTTTCATCCAAATCAACATGTTTTTGTGTTATGGCTATGGCCTCGGGCCAGGTCCTTGGTTTTTTTGTAACCAACTTATCTTGGAGCTTTTAGAATCTGGTTCCCTTCCGTAAAGCCTTTATGGTTGTCTCAGCATTCAAATTGTCAATCATCGTAGCTTTTTTATTGAATCTTTCTACATATTCTGTCAGGGTTTCATTCTCTTCATGTATGTATCGATGTAGGTCACTAGATTTCCTTATTGTGGGAATATTAGTCAGGTACCTCACTTTGGAAGCTGAAGCTAACTCCTCAAAGGACCATATGGACCTCTTAGGCAGCCGTGAATACCACCTCTGAGCAAATCCTGATAAGGTGGCTGGAAAGACTCGGCCCAAGACTAGATCTGTGATATCTTACTAAAGGTCCATCATCTACCGATACTTGGAAATATGTTCATTGGGGTTCCCCACACCATCAAAGGAATCCATCTTTGGAGCTTTCAAGTTTTCTGGTAAGGGTTATGCCAGAATTTTGGTAGACAGAAGTAATCATGTCTCATGACTTGATCATCACCTAGTTCTCCCATCTTCCACTTCAAAATAAATTCTTTAACCTTCTCCTCCAAGTCCTCCAAGGATTTAGGTTTTTCATATCTGGTCCTTGAGTTTCCCTCACCATCCTTGGGTCTACTCTTGTTATGATTGACGTTACGTCGATATCATCCATCGCTACTTTCACTGGATTTACTCCCCTATTGTCTCTCCTGCCTTTCCTCCCTTAGCTTTGTAAGCTGGACCTCTTAGTCTTTACATAGGTTGTCTTGTTCCTGCCGGAATTGCCTCATCATACTTTTTATAGCAGTTGTGATGGTTAGCTCTGATTTGGGGAACTCTGGTGAAAGGGACCACATAGGTATTGATTGCATCCCTAGTGTGAAGAAATGAAGTTTTTTCCAATCCGATGCGGATATACTACCTAGGGTAAAAGTTCCTGAGGTAGGAGTGTTATATCCAAAGCCTTGGGGCATTCCATAAAGGTAACCTGGGTGTCTAGATGTTCTAACATTCAGATCATCCAAGATTCTCCTAAAGATGTCTCCGCCTGATGTGAAAGTAGGATTTATCCTTGTGGTAGTCACGGAGGTCAATGTTACCTCTAGGGTGGAGATTAAACTGCTTCCAGTCAGGGTAAGTGAAGAGGTAGAGACTGTTGAAGCAACTCTTGTCAGGGTTAATGATGAGCTTGGCAACGTGCCTCCCATCGTACTTACTGAGAGGCCAGCCATAGTTGTGCCCTGAGATCCTCTTATGTTTGGTACCATCATGCTTGAGGTGGCTGGCAAGGTCATACCTGTGGTTGATAGAGGAATAGTTCCTCCGGGTGTTGAGCTTTTTGTGGGATTAGAACTCATGTTTCCCACAGACGACGCCAGTTGATAGATCACAAAGGTGTATATCATTGATCTTCTTAAGGTTCTTACGATTTCAGATATGAAACTTGCAAGAATAGCATACAGCGGACGTGGAGTGCTTATTACACTCTGATGCTTAAGTCAGTCGTCGTATTTAGAGAATAGAATTGAATTATTAGTGTGTACGTACATACCTATTTATAGTAGAGGTTGGGTTAGGTAACCCTAACCTAATAGCTGATGGACTGTACCTTAGATAAGTGTTATCTTACCGGTTATCTGGTGAGCATATATATGAATTATAGAAAGTAAACCATATCCTCTATCTGATATGATTTACTCTAAATCATCTGTCTGACTTAAAGTCAATTGTACCTTATCTGTTACTTAATAGAATACTTTTAGGACTCTTAAGGCTATATGTCTGAGTCCTTATAGGTTTGTATCAAGGTCTCACTTTATGTAGGCCTTGTTAGTCTATTTAGGTTTGGCCTGGCTTTTGCTACCCTTAGTGGGTTTTATGAATAGTAGTGGGCTTAAAGTCCATGTGGGCTTTTGGTGGACTATCAACTTTGATACCAATTAATAAAGTTCTTAATTTTTTAAATTAATATTTTTTATTATGAGATTGTTCTAAATCTATCCACCTCTCAATATAAGTTTTTTTTTTTTTTGTTATATGGGATTGTTATAAATCTATCCACCTCTCAATATGCTATTTTTAATCTCTTAATATGTTATTTTTTTTATTACAAGATTGCTCTAAATCTATCCACCTCTCAATAAGTTTTTTTTATTATAATTGTTCTAAATCTGTCCACCTCTCATATGTTTTTGTATGTTAAATCTTAATTTCTGGAGATATAAATTACTTTACCCTTTTGTAAACATGAGACGGGGCTCTGCATTCTTTTGATTAACGTACTATCCGGATAGTCAAATGCACATTTATAGATCACCTCTTGGTTAGCCACATGAGCATTCTCGATTGCAAACATCTCAATTTAAGAAACATCAAACATTCCTCGAAAATTATCACATTTAAAACTATTGTTGGTAGGGGTGTGCAAAAACCAAACCGGATCGAGAAACCGAACCGAATCAAATCGATTTGTAAAAATTAGTTCGGTTATTTAGTTAAATGGTTCGGTTTAATTTTTATTTTTGAAAAACCGAAAAAACCGAAATATATATATATAATATATTTTTTAAAAAAATAACACTAAATTTCTATGTATTCATGTAATTAGAATACATAATATACTATTATTTAGTCTAAATTTAATTCTTAATTTTTGTTCTCCTTTTTTTAATAATAATAATAATAATAATAATAATAATAATAATAATAATAATAATAATAATAATAATAATAATTAATAAAGATGATAATGATGTTTATGGTTAATTACTATATTAACCTTTAGATATTTTGTAAATTACACCTTAATCTTTACAATAATAATTTTTTTACCAATGCATCCAGATTAAATTATAAAAATTCTTTTGAATAATATTTATAAATCATCCAAAATATTTTATTTATTTATTTATTATTTTTTTAAGGGTGTTACATTTCTTTTTGGTGTTTTATTAATTTATAATTTGTCTTATAAATAGTTACTTCTGATATACTTACAATATACTTCAAATTTACTTGATTTATGAAATTCAATAACAGTTAGAAAATATTATTGTTTATATGTAAATAAAAAAAATCATCTAATTGTAAATAATCAGAGTAGATATTTATATTAAAAGTAGATTTTAAGTTTAAGTTTTCTTGATGCATTTTTTTCTACTTGCATAATTTTTCTTATAAATAATATACTTATAGTATACTTTCAGTAAACTTCATGTTTACTAGATTTATGAAATGTCATAGTATTTAGAAAATATTATTATTTATATCCAGATAAAAAATCATATAATTGTAAATATTAAGAATAAATATATAATATTAAAAGTATATTTCTCCTTTAATAGATTAATAGGTGTCAATTTCTTTCCATGTATCATTACATGTGTTCTCTAAAATATACATGAATGTGTCATGTGTCTTACATGCAAAGTTTCATGTCTTCATGTGTCTTACTAAACTACACATGAAAGATGACATGTGTCCCACACATGTAAAATGACATGTGTCTTATTAATATTAAAAGCATATTTTAACTTAAACTTTGTTGAAGTGATTTTTTTCTACTTGTATAATTTGTCTTATAAATAGTTACTTCTGATATACTTATAGTATATTTCAGATTTACTTGATTTATGAAATTCAATAACACTTCAAAAATATTATTGTTTATATGCAAATAAAAAAATCAGTTAATTGTAAATAATGAGAATAGATATTTATAATAAAATTAGATTTTAAGCTTAAATATTCTTGAGGCATTTTTTTCTACTTGCATAATTTGTCTTATAAATAATATACTTATGGTACACTTTCAGTAAACTTCCAGTTTACCAGATTTATGAAATGTCATAATATTTAGAAAAATGTTATTGTTTATATACAGATAAAAAAATTATATAACTGTAAATGCTAAGAATAAATATAATATTAAAAGTATATTTTTTCCTTTAGTAGATTACTATGTGGTTATTTTTTTTAAGTATCCTTACATGTGTCCTCTAAAATATACATGAATGTGCCATGTGTCTTACATACAAACTAGCATGTCTTCATATGTCTTACTAAACTACAAATGAAAGTTGACATGTGTCCCACACATGTAAACTGACATGTGTCTCACTAATATTAAAAGCATATTTTAACTTAAATTTTGTAGAAGTGACCTTTTCTACTTGCATAATTTATCTTATAAATAATTACTTCTGATATACTTATAGTATACATTAGATTTACTTGATTTATGAAATTCAATAACACTTAGAAAATATTATTGTTTATATGCGAATAAAAAATCATCTAATTATAAATAATCAGAGTAGATATTTATAACAAAATTAGATTTTAAGCTTAAATTTTCTTGAGGCATTTTTTTCTACTTGCATAATTTGTCTTATAGATAATATACTTCTAGTACACTTTTAGTAAACTTTCAGTTTACCGAATATCTGAAATGTCATAATGTTTAGAAAAATATTATTGTTTATATGTAGATAAAAGATTATATAATTGTAAATATTAAGAATAGATATATAACAATAAAACTATATTTTTCCTTTAGTAGATTGCTAGGTGCTAATTTCTCTTCAAGGATCCTTGCATGTATCCTCTAAAATATACATTAATGTGCTATGTGTTCTACATGCAAACTAGCATGTCTTCACCTGTCTTACTAAACTACACATGAAAGATGACATGTGTCCCACACATGTAAAATAACAGGTGTCTTATTAATATTAAAAGCATACTTTAACTTAAATTTTGTTGAAGTGATATTTTCTACTTGCATAATTTATCTTATAAATAGTTATTTCTAATATACTTACAGTATACTTCAGATTTACTTGATTTATGAAATTTAGTAACACTTAGAAAATATTATTTTATTATATTTTAAGCTTAAATCTTCTTGATGCATTTTTTTCTACTTGCATAATTTGTATTATAAATAATATACTTCTTTTACACTTTCAGTAAACTTTCAATTTACCAAATTTATGAAATGTCATAATGTTTAGAAAAATATTATTGTTTATATGCAGATAAAAGATTATATAATTGTAAATATTAAGAATAGATATATAATAGTAAAAGTATATTTTTTTTCTTTTGTAGATTGCTAGTTGTTAAATTCTTTTCAAGTATATGTGTCATCTAAAATATACATGAATGTGCCATGTGTTCTACATGCAAACTAGCATGTCTTCATGTGTCTTACTAAATTACACATGAAAGATGACATGTATCCCACACATGTGAAATAACATGTGTCTTATTAATATTAAAAGCATACTTTAACTTAAACTTTGTTGAAGTGATTTTTTTTCTACTTGCATAATTTGTCTTATAAATAGTTGCTTCTAATATACTTACCGCATACTTTAGATTTACTTGATTTATAAAATTCAATAACACTTAGAAAATATTATTGTTTATATGCAAATAAAAAAAATTATATAATTGTAAATAATCAGAGTGGATATTTATATTAAAAGTAGATTTTAAGTTTAAATTTTCTTGAGGTATTTTTTTCTACTTGCATAATTTGTCTTATAAACAATATACTTGCGGTATACTTTCAGCCAACTTCTGGTTTACCAGATTTATGAAATTTTATAATGTTTACTTGAGCAATTTTTCATTAACTTTCTCTTTAATAATTTTTTGTTTCAAAGTTAAATATTTATCTGATCCCTAATAAAAAAATCAACAAATTAAGTCAAATATCTATACCTCTAGTAAACTTGTTTTATAAATAAAATATTGATATACTATCAAATGCCTAAAGTCTCATAGACATTTCTTCGAACACTTTTAAAGCACATCTAAAATGATAACAAACAAAAAAACGTACCTAATGAACATACACACAAATTGAAATATTTTTTAAGATAAAAATAACACTCAGTACAAGAACCACAAAAATGAAAGAAACTTTTGACTCAGTCAATCCATTGTTGAGTAATTAATAAAAGAAAAAAAAATAAAATGGTCTCTACAAAAAAATAGAGAGAATAAATGACACAACAAAAAAATACAAGTTGCAGTAAAACAACATAAAAATGAGATATCATATTACAAAACACTAACATGTCTCCTCCTCCTCCTCCTCTTCCTCATTATTATTATTATTATTATTTCTTCTCAGCCTTCTAGATT
>CANYLF010566738.1:0-16420 GCA_948193215.1 Bocquillonia castaneifolia | reverse complement strand
TTTTTATTAATTGATTTATCAACAACAACAAAAATCTGTAATGAAATAAAAAATAATATATAATTTTTTGAGGATTTAATAGAATTAAATAATTATAAAAAGGACTTAATAGAACAAATTTAAAGTATATGGGTTTAATGGGAAATCATCAATGTCATATATTTTAGGCAACATGTTGGTAACCTGCTAAAAATAATATATTGTAATTATTTTACAGGTTGCAACACTCAATTGTAATGAAAAAAAGTTTCAAAAACCAAATTGTAAAATTTGGATTAGTTTAGACACCTAATATGTCACTATCCACTACAGAAAAACATGCTATCTGTGACGAACAAAGCCGTCGCAAAAAATTGAATTTCCATCGCAGAGTTGTATCTGCGACGGATCTTGCGACGGCTGATGTCCGTTTGTGAATTACTTGATGCAGATTATCTGTGATGAAATTTATGCGTCTTTCACAGAGTTTGCAACCGTATCTGCAACGAAATTATCCGATGCAGAATAATCTACAACGGACATCGCAGATTTGCCAAAATTATCATTTTCTGCTTCTAACTCTGTGACGGCGCTGTTCGTTGCAAAATAGTCTGCCACGGACCAAGTTGTCGCAGATTTAGACGTAATTTTGATTTTTTTTAATTTTTTTAGAATTATTGATTTTCATGATATATTTTAATCCTAGTTCACCTATTACGCAGTAATATGCATTTAATGTATAATATTTCGTAATCGAAATTGAAACTGAAACTGAAATTGAATATAAACAATAATGAATGACAATGTACATAATATATCATAAAATGATATATATCAAAACTATACTAAAAAGTAATAGTCATTGTGATAAAGTGTAAAGTATAAACCTAAAAAGAATAAAATAAAATAAATTGTACTGTATGTGAATGGAATAAAAAAAAAGACCTAAGGTGGTGGAGGGATAGAAGCATCCGAGGCACCTCTAGAGGTTGGAGGGATAGTAGGATCTGAAGTAGCTACTGATGTAGAAATGGTCTGCTGGGATGTAGCAGGTGCAGTAGGTGGATCCCCCCTATAAATGAAAGGCTGTGGAGGCACGACCTTATCCTTTAAGAAAGTCACAGTGGGGACCTACACATTAGTCTGTCACACAGCTGCAGTGAAAACATCAATTTGTAGCTGAAAATGGCAGCCAAGCATATGTATGACGTCCTTAGTGATATCAGACCGTAACTGCTATCGGTCCGCATTAGTCTGCTATGACGAGGAGGCTCGTTGCTCCAATACTATCTATATGGTGGCCTCCACGACACTTACAAGGACAAGATCAACACTATGACAGGATCAACACTATCAGCGAACTACGAGGCCGATACACGCTGTTGCAATGCAGATGCTGAAAAAGGAATAGAAGATGCACTACCATAGAACGAGTCAGCTATCGATCCCAGTCCATAGACTCGTGACTTCTTTATGCCATCAACTGCTAGCAAATACAGCTCATCATCATCCATTTCCTTCCCATCCAACTCTGCCGCTGCCCTTAGCTCCATAAAACATTTCTACAATAATTGGAAGTTATGAATTAATAGAATTAAAGCAAGTGCAAACAGATAAGTTAGGAATAATATCAATTATAGTAAATGTGTAAGGAATAGTGAAGTGAAATTAAGAATGACTTAAATAGATCATCTTTGATCTCTGATCAATAAACCGTGATCTATCATTAGGATCTAGGTGTGTCTCTATGAACAATTTGAATGTAGTAGGAGCCTCTCCCATCTCAGCCTCCTACACTGTGAAATTTCATAAATTGCATCTTATTTACAAGTATCCAAAGAAATTATAAGCATAATTCATTTTCAATTGGTAAATTAACAACTTACTATAGTAGCAACATGTTCAACATATGATTGGCTGCCCCTATGTGTTGTGAAGGTCCTGTACCTGGGCCAGCCGGCTCACTCAGCCTGTTCCTCTTAGTAGTAGAGGTTCTGTTTTGATAAGTCTCCTTCGTCCACTCCTCCTTCCAAGCCTTCAAGATCTCTGCCTAGACACAGATCTTCTTGGTACTCCAATGCCTATGGTTGTAGAGGAAGTTAGAGTATCGACTAGCTGCTTGATGTCATTTGCATCATAATTGTGTGTAATGCATTGCACGATATTAATTGGATGAGTAATATTGATGAGTATTAGGGTTTATGGAAGTTTGGGTTGTTAAGGACCTAATTGTAAGAAAAGTTAGGGGAGTTATTTGTAATAGAAGTATGAGTGTGGGACTAGAGAGTTAGTAACATTTTATTCAAGGGTTGTGTTGGATAAGCGAGTTAAGGGAGAGGACAAGTGTCCTAATAAAAAAATAAATAAAATAATAAAAATAATTAGGAAGGGACAAGTGGCATGGGGGAAGAAGAGAAAGGTGGCAATTATCTAATAATAATAATAATAATAATAATAAGATAATTTGGGTGGAAAATCTCTACACTCACCATCACCTTCTTCCTACCCTTCTTCTTTCTTTCACTTTCTCTACACTAAACACCACCATTGACAAACCCTTAATTTTAATTGAAGAATATAGTAAGTTTTGGAAGAGCTTATATTAACTAGAAGATTATTTGAATGATTAGAAGATTAATTGAGGTAAGTTTATTCCCTTTTGTGCTAGTTAATTATATTAGGGTTTTAGAATATTTTAGGGGTGTTTGTCTATAATTACATAAACATCTTATTAGTATATTTTGGAGAGATTATTGAGTAGTAATTGTATGTTTGGATAAGGAATTGTTATTGAATTGTTTGTTGATTGTATTCTTATGATTAGGGGAACCTAAAGGCAAATAGATTGTGAAGGGAGGCCAATAGGCTTAATTAGTTGTTCTTCATCTTTTTGTAAGTATTTAATTGATTAAACTTGTGTATATTAAGTGGAAATTTCTAAGTTTGCTTAATTTTTATGTTCTTGGATTGAATTATGTGTTGAATTGTTGATGGTGTGATATTGATTGAATTTTTGAAATGGTGTAATTGTGAATTGATGAGATGTTGATTAAATTGTGAGATTGTGATTTGAATGCGTTATTGGTTAAATTGAGAAAGTTGTGAATTGATTATAATGAGAATTATGATGAGATTTATGATAAGAATTGTGTTGAGAATTGTGCTATGTTGAGATGAAGATTATGATGAGTTGAAATGAGAATTATGATGAGAACTGTGATGATAATTGATTATGATTGTGATTGTAATTATGAATGGGGAAAGGATGACTCATGAGATGTGATAAGCATGTGATAAAGAAAGTTAAGCCGAGCGAATAGCTACCCCTATGTGTGAGAAGGTGAGATTGAGCTAGGCGGATAGTCTCGTCGGTGGCCACCTAAATGTGAAGTTATGTAAGGAAATGAAGGGAAATGTGAGGTCGAGTCATCTGATCCTAAATAGATGAGAATTCTGGTGAAATGAAATTGGTTGATGGTTGTGATGTTGAATTCGTTGAGAATTGCTTTTATTGGGTTTTGGAATGTGATTGATGGTTGGGATTGACTCTGATTGTATGTTCATTGTGTAACGTAGGTGATAATTGTGTGTTTGGTAATTTTGACTTAATGTATTCTTGGTTTAGTTGATTAAATGCTTACTGAGTCGCCAGTTCACTCTTTGGTAAATTTTCCCTCAGGTAGTTCGATAGTTGATAGCCTAAGCCGTGCATTTGCTCCATTTTTGTATCAAACAACCTTATTAGGTGGGCCGAAGGAGCTGTCATGAACATAAGGGGCATTTTGGGAAAATTTGTGTGTGTTTATATGATGCAAGAACTTGTAATGTACATATAGAAGCATGTGATGCAAGTTAGGTTGGAATATGTATGATTGAATCCCTGTATATGTATGTAAAGTTAAATGTTGATGTGGTTTTATACAATCTTTAAGTGAGCACTTAAATGTTTTTAATAATTTGAGAGTCTTGTTGATGTTATTATGTTACGAATTTTTGATATTATTGTAGAGCTCTTCTTGAACTTGAGTTTAGACTCAAAAATTAGGTCATTCGGAGTTCTATAGCTCGAGATATGGTCGTCGCAATTTCATCGTTTAAAAATCGAGTTATGAAAATCTTGATTTTTAAATGTCGCGATCTGAACACCATGTCGCGACTTAGGCCACAATATCGTGAGTTATGTCATGACCTGAAGGAGAAAAATGTTTTTTTTTAAATTTTAAAAATGGTTTTCACTATATTTGGTTTTCACTATATTTTCTTTATGAATGTTTATATATATAGTAAAGCCATAAAAGATAGGTGTGTTACATTTATTTGGTATCAGAGCAGGGATTAGACCCATTGGGACATAAAAATGGTGTGAATATACACGAATGTATGATTTTGCTATGTATGTGGAAAGTATGAAGTGTTGCGAATGTGTGAAGCAATGGTGTGTAATGCAAAATGTGAATGTGAAATATGGATGTTGATGTGTTTTCAATGTTCAATATGCTTGTGTGATTGAAATGATGGGGATAGAGGGGATTAAGTTCACATCATGCAAGCATTTAGTAATTATGCATAATGCACTCATTATAGTATAGTTTGTTAATCATATAGGCATGGATGGACACTCAGAAGGCCCAGTAGATTCACAAGAGTCAGTGCATGTACAACATGATGAACGTGAGCATAGGAATGAGAATGAACCAATGGTAGGAGGAGCTGAAGAAGTTGTTAGACAAATAGCAAAAGCATTGAGAAGACTTGCACAACAACCACAACCTCCTCCTCCACCACCAGTTGAAACACCAGCATTAGATCCAAATTTTGGGAAGTTGAGAAAGCATGGGGGTAAAGAGTTTGAAGGAACAACTGACCTGATGACAGAAGAAGAATGGGTGAAATCAATTGAGGAAGTATTCATGCAATTCAAAAGTCAACCAATGACTCAGATGAAGGTGAGGTATGCCACATCCTTTTTCCTCAAAGATGCTAGAAATTGCTGGGAAATCATTATGGGTAGCTAAGTATAGCCCTTGACTATGACATGGGAAGAATTTTTGAGAGAGTTTAAGTTGAAGTACATGCCACCAATCTATCGGGAAAGGAAGAACCTTTAATTTCTTGAACTAAAGCAAAATGAGATGTCTGGGGCTGAATATGAGCAGCAATTCACCAGATTATCCCAGTACGCACCATAGGAAGTGGCAACCGATGAATTGAAAAGAAACAGATTCGAACGAGGGTTGAGACTTGAGATATGAGAGAAACTGGTGATGCAACCACCTACTTTCATTGCTTTACAGTAAGCTGCAGTAAGAGCTAAAGGTATAATCAAAGAAAGGAATTAAATAGAAGAAAAGAGGAAGAAGACCAACGGTACATTTACTTCATCTTACTCTAGGGGTACTTCATCTATACCTAGGGGAGAATTTGGGAGTCAGATAGGAGGTTCCAAAGGCAGAAGCAGTTATCAGCCCAGAGGGCCTAGCAATAAATCATCAAAAAGAAGTGGAGGATTAGTAAGCAGACAGAGTACACCTAGACCCTCAGGTAGAGGTTATGCATCTATTTGTGGTACATGTGGAAGAACACATACAGGAGAATGCTAGGGAACCAGACCCCAATTATGTTATCAGTGTGGTAAATTGGGGCATTTTGCTAGAGAGTGTCCAGTTAGTGGGGGTGCAGCTAGTTCTTATTAGTCTGTTGGTTAAAGAAGTGTTGGAGATAATGCTCCAGTATCAGGGACATGTAGAGGCAGAGGTAGAGGAAGAGGTGGAGGGACTTTAGCAGTAATTCATACAGAGTTTGTTGAACATCACTTCCTCAGGCCAGAGTATATGCTTTGACTCGACAGGAGGTGCAGGCATCTCTAGATGTTGTGACTGGTATACTTTCCATCTGTGGACATGATGCATATGTATGGATTGATCCAGGATCGACATGTTCATTTATTTCTCAAGAGTTTGCATTGCATGTGCATGGTAGGATAGAACCATTGGGGTGTGAAATTTGTGTATCTATGCCTACTGGGGGAGTTGTAGTAGTAAATATTGTTATGAGAGCATGTCCTATTGTGTTAAATGGTGAAACAATATTTATGAACCTGGTAGTGATTAACCTTCAGGATTATGATGTGATTTTGGGGATGGACTGGTTGTCAAGCAATCATGCTATTCTTGACTGTCAAACTAAAGAAGTTAGTATGAAGATAAATGGGGAAATGAAAATAGTATTTATGGGAGAAAGGAAGATTTTGCCTAACTGCTTGATTTATGCAATAACGGCATCTCAGATGATTAAGGCAGGGTGTGATGCTTATCTTGTGAATGTGGTAGACATTACAGTTTTTAGTCCAGAGGTTTCTGATGTGTGATTGTCAGAGAGTATCCAGATATATTTCCAGAAGAGTTACCAAGGTTACCACCACATCGGGAGGTTGATTTTGAGATTGAGACTATAATGGGAGTTGCACCCATTTCTATAGCACCTTATAGAATGGCACTAGTAGAATTACAAGAATTGAAGAAGCAACTTGAAGAATTATTGGAGAAGGGGTATATTAGACTTAGTATATCACCTTGGGAAGCTTCAGTGTTGTTTGTGAAGAAAAAGGATGGAAACTAGCGACTTTGTATTGATTATAGAAGACTGAACCAAGTCAATATCAAGAACAAGTATCCTTTGCCCAAAATTGATGATTTACTTGATCAACTTAGAGGAGCCTCAATGTTCTCTAAAATTGATTTGTGGTCTGGTTATTGGTAGTTGCAAGTTGGTGAGAATTCTATACCCAAAACAACATTCAGAACACAGTATGGACATTATGAAGTTATTGTGATGCCATTTGGATTAACTAATGCACCTGCTGTTTTGATGTCATTAATGAACAGTATTTTCCAACCATATCTGGATTTGTTTGTAATTATTTTCATTGATGACATATTGATATATTCTCCTAGCCATGAACAGCATGAAAATCATTTGAAAATTGTTTTGCACGTTTTGAGGGAGAAACGTCTTTATGGCAAATTTAGCAAATGTGAATTCTGGAAGAATAAGATTGCATTTCTAGGGCATAAAGTATCTGCATAGGGAGTTCAGCCTGATCCATCCAAGGTGAAAGCAATTAAAGAATGGGAAGCACCGAAGAATGTGTCAGAAGTTCATAGTTTCTTAGGGTTAGCAGGGTATTGAAGGTGATTTATGAAATATTTTTCCATTGTTGTAAAGCCATTAACAAACTTATTAAAGAAGCAAGTCACATTCCAGTGGACAGACATATGTCAGGCTAGTTTTGAAGAACTAGTGCATCGATTGACTTCTGCACCTATACCCACATTACCTAAATCAGGTGGACAATATGTTGTGTATACAGATGCATCTTTGAATGGGTTAGGGTGTGTTTTAATGCAGGATGGCCATGTTATAGCTTATGCATCCAGACAGCTCAGACCATATGAACAGAACTACCCTACACATGACTTGGAGCTTGCAGCTATTATTCATGCTTTGAAGACTTGGAGGCATTATTTGTATGGTCAGACTTTCCATATTTATACTGATCACAAAGGTTTGAAATACATACCTACACAGAAAGAATTAAATCTTAGACAACGAAGATGGATAGAATTGCTTAAAGATTATGATTGTACTATTGATTATCATCCTGGAAAGGATAATGTGGTGGCTAATGCACTTAGTAGGAAGACAATTGAGAGGGTTGCAGGTATGACTAAACATCATCTAAGTTCGTTGATTTCTTTGTGAGCCATAAATGTGTCTTTATTTGTCAATGATGGGATGTTACTAGCTACTATGAAAACAAGGCCCCAGTTATTAGAAGATATTAAACAAGCACAACTGAATGATTCTGATTTGAAGAAGCTTCAAAAGAAGAAACAGGAAGGGAAACTAAGTGAATTGGCAGAGTGAGATGATGGTATATGGGTTGTGAAGAATCGGGTAAATGTTGCTAATATAGTAGTGTTGAAGCAGAAGATTTTCTAGGAAGCACATTATTCACCTTATTCTATGCATCCAGGAAGCACTAAAATGTACCACATTCTGAAAGAACATTACTGGTTGCCAAGAATGAAGAAGTAAATTGTAGAGTATATTGCTAGATGTTTGACATGTCAACAGGTAAAGGCTGAACACCAAGCACCCGTAGGTAAACTACATTCTTTATTTGTACCTGAGTGGAAATGGGAGAGAATTACTATGGATTTTGTGATTGGTTTACCTCGTACTTTTAAGAAGAATGATGCTGTGTGGGTGATAGTTGATAGATTAACTAAGTCTGCACATTTTCTCCCTATTCAGCAAACTAACTCTTTAGACAAGTTAGCACATTTATATGTTAGAGAAATTGAGAGATTGAATGGTGTGCATACTTCTATTATGTCAGATAGGGATCCTCAGGTTCACATCTTACTTTTGGAAGAGTTTGCAAGCGGCAATAGGGACTAAATTGTATTTCAATACTGCATTTTATCCACAGACTGATGGATAGTCAGAAAGAACTATTCAGACCTTTGTGGATATGCTTCTTGCTTACGCATTAGAGTACAGTGGAAATTGGGATGAACATGTACCACTTATGGAATTTGCTTATAATAACGATTTTCATTCTAGTATTGGTATGACGCCATATGAAGCTTTATATGGAAGAAAATGTAGAAGTCCAGTATGTTGGGATGTAGAAGGGTTGAGGAAGTTGGAAGGTCCTAAAATAGTTCAAGAAATAGTGGACAAAATACAAGTTGTGAAACAGTGTATCAAAGTCGCGCAAGATAGACAGAAAAGATATGCAGAAGAACACAGAAGGGAGATGGAATATGAAGTTGGGGATAAAGTTTTCTTGAGAGTGTCACCGTGGAGGGGTATCCTACGATTTAGGAAACAGGGTAAGCTGAGTCCTCGATACATCGGGTCGTATGAGATTTTAGAGTGAATTGGACCTTTGGCTTATAGACTTGCATTACCTCCAAAGTTGGCCCAGGTGCATAATGTTTTTCATGTTTTTATGTTTCGACGATATCGTTCTGATCCAAGTCATGTTATTAAGATACGGGAAATAGAAGTCTCAGAAAAACTTACTTATGTGGAAGAGCTGGTTGAGATACTAGATAGACAAGTTAGAAAATGTAGAAGCAAGGAAATTCTTATAGTAAAGGTGAAGTGGAGTCAACATTCCTCTAAGGAAGCAACTTGGGAAGTAGAGGAGCATATGAGGGCCAAGTATCCATACTTGTTTAACAATGCTAGCGGTGATTAATGAATTTCGGGGATGAAATTTCTTAAGTGGGGAAGAAATGTCACGGGCCTAATTTCATTTATTAATGAGTTAAGCATTAATCATATCATGTCATTTGCATCATAATTGTGTGTAATGCATTGCATGATATTAATTGGATGAGTAATATCGGTGAGTATTAGAGTTAATGGAAGTTTGGGTTGTTAAGGACCTAATTATAAGAAAAGTTAGGGGAGTTTTTTGTAATAGAAGTATGAGTGTGGGACTAGAGAGTTAGTAACACTTTATTTGAGGGTTGTGTTGGATAAGAGAGATAAGGGAGAGGAAAAGTCGCCTAATAAAAAAATAAATAAAATAATAAAAATAATTAGAAAGGGACAAGTGGCATGGGGAAGCAAGAGAAAGGTGGCAATTATCTAATAATAATAATAATAATAATAATAATAATAATAATAATAATAATAATAATAATAATAATAAGAAAATTTGGGTGGAAAATCTTTACACTTATCATCACTTTCTTCCTACCCTTCTTCTTTCTTTCACTTTCTCTACACTAAAAACCACCATTGATGAACCCTTAATTTTAATTGAAGAATATAGTAAGTTTTGGAAAAGCTTATATTAACTAGTAGATTATTTGAATGATTAGAAGCTTAATTGAGGTAAGTTTATTCCCTTTTAGAGGATTTTGGGGGTTTTTGTCTATAATTACATAAACATCTTATTAGTATATTTTAGAGAGATTATTGAGTAGTAATTGTATGTTTGGGTAAGGAATTGTTATTGAATTGTCTGTTGATTGTATTGTTGTGATTAGGGGAACCTAAAGGCAAAAAAATTGTGAAGGGAGGCCAATAGGCTTAATTGATTGTTCTTCATATTTTTGTAAGTATTTAATTTAGTAAACTTGTGTATATTAAGTGGAAATTGCTAAATTTGCTTAATTTTTATGTTCTTGGATTGAATTGTGTATTGAATTGTTGATGGTGTGGTATTGATTGAATTTTGAAATGGTGTAATTGTGAATTGATGAGATGTTGATTGAATTGTGAGATTGTGATTTGAATGAGTTATTGGTTGAATTGAGAAAGTTGTGAATTGGTTATGATGAGAATTATGATGAGAATCATGATGAGAATTGTGATGAGAATTGTGCTATGTTGAGAAGAAGATTGTGATGAGTTGAAATGAGAATTATGATGAGAATTGTGATGAATTGTGATGATAATTGATTATGATTGTGATTGTGATTATGATTGTAATTGTGAATGGGGAAAGGATGACTCATGAGATGTGATATGCGTGTGATCGGGAAAGCTGAGCTGGGCGGATAGTTACTCGTCTGTGTGAGATGGCGAGATTGAACCGGGTGGATAGTCTTGTTGGTGGCCACCTAAATGTGAAATTATGTGAGGAAATGAAAGGAAAAGTGAGGTTTAGTCATTTGATCCTAATTAGATGAGAATTGTTGTGAAATGAAATTGGTTGATGGTTGTGATGTTGAATTGGTTGAGAATTGCTTTGATTTGGTTTTGGAATGTGATTGATGGTTGGGATTTACTCTGATTGTATGTTCATTATGTAACGTATGTGATAATTGTGTGTTTGGTAATTTTTGGTAATTTTGGCTTAATGTATTCTTGGTTTAGTTGATTAAATGCTTACTGAGTTGTTAGCTCACTCTTTGGCAATTTTTCCTTCTGGTAGTTCGATAGTTGATAGCCTAAGCCGTGCATTTGCTCCATTTTTTCATCAAACAACCTTATAAGGTAGGCCAGAGGAGCTATCATGAGCATAAGGGGCATTTTGGGAAAACTTGTGTGTGTTTATGTGATGCAAGAACTTGTAATGTACATATATAAGCATGTGATACAAGTTAGGTTGGAATATGTATGCTTGAATCCCTGTATATGTTTGTAAAGTTAAATGTTGATGTGGTTTTATACAATCTTTAAGTGAGTGCTTAAATGTTTTTGATAATTTGAGAGTCTTGTTAATGTTATTATGTTACGAATTTTTGATATTATTGTAAAGCTCTTCTTGAACTTGAGTTTAGGCCCAAAAATCAGGTCTTTCGGAGTTCTATAGCCCGAGATATGGTCGTCGCAAGTTTCATCGTTTAAAAATCGAGTTATGAAAACCCTGATTTTTGAATGTCGCGATCTGATCACCATGTCACAACTTAGGCCATAATGTTGCGAGTTATGTCGTGACCTGAAGGAGAAAAATGTTTTTTTTTTAATTCTTGTAAGGGTTTTTACTATATTTTATTTATGAATGTTTATATATATAGTAGAGCCATAAAAGATAGGTGTGTTACATTGTAGGAACCCAAGACTTAGGTCTATGGTACCCTAAAGATACCATACTTGATTTAGTAGGGTATAGTGATGCTGACTTTGCAGGAAGTCGTGTGGAGAGAAGAGCACATCTGGAAGCTATCAGTTTCTAGGACAAGCTTTAGTCTCATGGAACAGTAAGAAGCAAACTTCAGTCAGTCTATCCACTACTGAAGCTGAGTATATAACTGCTGGAAGCTGTGTAGCTCAAATTCTTTGGATCAGGCAAGAATTGGAAGATTTTGGTATGACTTACTCTAACATTCCTATTCTATGTGACAATACAAGTGCTATTAACTTGAGCAAAAATCCTATTTTGCATTCACGCACAAAGCATATTGAAATAAGACATCATTTCATCTGAGACCACATTCAAAATCATGACAATAAGATGATCTTTGTTCCCACAGAAAAACAATTGGCAGATATCTTTATTAAACCCCTCAATGAGGAAACCTTTTACAGAATCAGAAGAGAGCTTGGCATTTTGAAGCTTGACCAATAGCTTCAAACTGTTTGAAACTTAAAATTTGCATTTTCTTTTTGGTCATATTTGTACATATTGCATTTTTCTTGCATTTTCTTTTTGGTCATATTTGTACATATTGCATTTTTCTTTCATGCATGTACTTTTTACATTTTGTTCCTTTATTTTATACTTTCAAATATTCAAAAATTAAAAATTGAAATATTCAAAATATAAAAAATATATCTTTCTATTTTAAGGACTCAATCTTTTCTTGTTCATATCTTTTTAAAAGTCCTGATTTGTTTAGAAGCTGGAAACAGAAACCCAAAAGGAGACAACCACGTGAAAAATATAGAGTCTGACAGGTTTTTTAAAAATCTCAAAAAACCCTAATCACTCCACTTCTCAAAAAAGATTCAGTGCTATTTCAAGAATGGTGAAGAAGAAGAACACTGAAGAAGCGGAAGCTACTCCAACTGCCAAAACGAGAGCTCAAAGTTTGAAAAAGGCTAAGAAAGATGAAAAAGAAGCATCATCAAAATTGATCCCTCCTAGATGCATTGATTGGAAGTTCTTTGAAAAAGAGAAATTTGGACTGAAAGATCTCTTCGACTTTTAGGGATGGATATAATTCTTGCAGATTCAAAAACCTGTCTATGAGACTCTAGTTAGACAGTTTTATGAAAAGATCAATGTTGAAGATAAGGAGGCTCATACTTTTTCAATCATCATCAAAGGGAAAAAGTATGTGATAACACTAGACATGATCGCTGAAGCTTATGGGATTTTAAATGAATGAGTCAAGATTGGGCTACCTATGGAAGCTGGATTTGAGTATGATGAGCTGAAAGCAAAGAAGGAGATCACACTCAATAAGGACCTTGAAGCCAGAGATAATGTAAGTGTTGTAACCTTTGATTTTCCTGAAAGGATTATTCATAGGTTTTTAACTCATTACATAGCACCCAGGCTAGGAAGTCTTGATAATTTTAACTCTACTGATATCTGCACTCTACTGATAAGGTTAACTTATGCTATATTATGTATTACTACTTTTTGGGGCTTGGGTCTGGTAGGAGTAACAGAGGTTTATCATATGGGATGAAGGTTACTGTTTTGTTTGTGTTTTTAGGAGTGAATCTAATAGTAACTTTTTCAAAATAAGTTCATAGAGATAGTTCTGTATATAATAATTTTGTGGCTGGTCTGGTTAAAGCTAGAAAGAAAAATAACACATATTCAGGAGAATATGATGATGTATCATTACTTGACAATGCTGGTGGACCTATTAAAAATTGAATTTGCTGAAGATGAAGTTCAGTCTTTTCAGGAGGGTAGTAAAAATCCTGAGGAAGAAATTACAATTGATCTAGCTTAGCTAATGGCTGAAGCTCAATAACTGACATGTGGGTCAGCCTTTAAAATGAATGTTTTAAACAAATTGAGAAAAGAAAAAATTGAGATTGAAAGAAAAAGGAGAGTAGAAGAAAAACAAAAGAAAAGAGAGGAAGAAAGAAAAAGGAGAGAAGAAAAAAGAAAAAGGACAAGAAGAGGAGAGAAAGAAAAAAGAAGGGGAAGAGAGAAAAAGAAAAGAAGATGAGGAGTTAGAAAGAAAAATGGAGATGCTGGAAAAAGAGAGAGAAAAAGAAATAGAAAATCAGAGAAAAAGAGAGGAAGCTAAAAAGAAAAGAGAGGAAAAGAAAAAGCAGGTTGAAGCTTAATAGAAAACTATAGGCAACTACAGATCAAAAATGAGAGCAAAGAAACCAGAAAAATTATCAAAGAAATTTTGAATTAAGTTTTCTGATGAATCTGAAGAAGAAGAAGAAGAAGAAGCAGGCCTTACATATGAGCAGTCAGTAGAAAAGATCAAAAATGACAGAGTCACTTTTCTTCTTGATGGCATTTTGTATTTCAAAAGAGACATTGATGCAATCATGGCCAGAGAAGAGTTGGGAGAGAATGAGATAAAAATCTCAATCAAGAGCCATACTGATGCTTTCCAAGGAGAATTTGAAAAAGTCAAACAAAAGTTGAAATTAGATCTAGAGTTAAACAAGTCAGATGTCACATATAGACATTATCAAGCTGGTACAGAAAAGATTGCTGAAGAAATCATAGCTGAAACTGTTGCAGCTGTGAATGAAGAGATCAGAAATGCTGAAATTAAAGCAACTGATACTACAGCTGCTCCAAATGTGATACCTGAGACTGAGATTGCAAAGTCTGGAAAGACTAAGGTAGCAGAGATTGAAGAAATTACAACAAAGATGTTTGAGGAGATAACCACTGAGACTGGAGTACTTGACACTGAAGTTCCTACTGAAACTGTTAGAGACTCTGCTCAAGCAGTTACATTTGAAGCTTAGGAAGTAGAGGAATATGAATCATCAGAAGATGAGAAAGTAGGAGAAGAAGATAGCACTGAAGTATCTAGCCATTCAAATGACCACCCTGCTGATTCCCAAACCGAAATCTCTGAATCTCCATCTCCTTAGTCTCAACTAAAACTATTTCAATACTTTGAACAGATTTATTTTTGTCATGTGATTTTTTGTTTTTAGGATTATCTGTTTTTAGTTCATGCAGGTACTACCTCCATATATTCCGTATCACCCTTTTGATGCTTACAAAAAGGGGGAGTATATGAGACTATTGGTTTTTGCTTCTCCTATTGCTTATTGCTTATCTTTTTATTATCTACTATTACTTTTTGCTTATCCTATTGCTTATTGCTTATCTATGCTTATCTACTTCCTTGAGTATTTTTTTACTTATCTAGAATCTGTTCTCTTTCGGATTACACTATCAGAATTATTTTGTCTGTAGCATTTTTTATTCATTATCACTTGTTATTGTTTCTGCCTTTCTTATGCGGCAGCTTCTTAATTTTTTAATTAATATATTTCTGTGATTTGAGTATTATACAAATTTTATTTGTGAATATTTATAGACTCAGGGGGAGTGGTATGTTAAATCCATGCATGATTCTCTAAAAACAGACCCTACATTTTCTTCTTCAAAACTCACTCATGCACCTCATACTTTATACTGTTTTGATGAATGTTTTTTGAATTGAGAAGGTTACTTATGACAAGTTTTGTCATCATAAAAAATGGGGGAGATTGTTAGCTAATGGATAGCAACCCTTAATTTTTGATGCTAACCAACTATGACATAGTACCAACTTTTTGAATCTGGTGCTTGAGTCTATAAGATATGGGAAGCAGAATACAAGAGAAGGAATCAAATGTTAGCCTCAAGCTTATAGAATCCAAAAGGCAGAATGCAATTCAGACTGAAGAAACAGAGAGACCACACTGATATTCAAGCTTATGGAATCTAGAAGAAGGACCGAGTCTCAGACTGACGAGACTTAGAGTACTTTCTCTGCTTGTAACCGTTGATTTCTTCTAGAATATTTGTAGGGATGATTGAGAGAATGCATTTGTTACATTCATGTGTCGTTTTCTGTGCATTCTTGAAAAGTTCAAAAACAGTTAGCATATAGAGCCAAATCTATTATTTCTGGCAGCTAGGAAAAGGACAGAAATTATCATGCATGTTTCCTTGTTTTATGGAGAATTTTATTCATCCATTTTCTGCCGCATCTTTTTGTTATCTCATAGTGCATAGCTGTTTCATTCTAGATAAGGACACTGAGGTATTTTCGCCAAATAGGGCAATAGATCTAGACGCATCTTTTGAGCATTATAAATACACACTTTCTGCATTTCATAGGAAAGAAGAAAAAGGGAGAGCATTGTGCAGATTTTAAGTGTGGTAAATTTGAGCATGAATCATTTCATTATCTTCTCTCATTCAAACCAATAGAGCTTGTAATCAAAAAATGGAGAGATCTTAGAATAATTTCTTATTCTTTTGATAGGTTACCAAGTCCCTATTAATGCTTGTATATTTTGCAGAAGCTATTGAAAATATGTGTAAAGCTATAGGCTGTACTGAAAGGTTTTCTCTGATCCTGCAAAAGAGAATAGTGAAGTTGTGAAATCCTAAGGTTGCTGATCTTAGGTAGTGGATGTAGTCTTACGACGAACCACTATAAATCTCTGAGTCTCAATTTTTCTCTTTACCATATCTAATCAGTTTCAGTTTGTTCTCTTAACTTCATTTCCTAGTATGTAGTAATGTTTTAAATATTCTCAGATGTATTAAAAAAGTTTTTCAATTTATAAATATACTCTTAAAAAATTAAAAATTACTTGGTTAAAAAATTTATTCATCTATTAGTTTCAAATATGATTTAGTTTCAAATACAAACAGACTCAAAATTTTAAATAGACTCAATTCATGGGGGGGGGGGGGGGGGGGGGGGGGGGGGGGGGGGGGGGGGGGGGGGGGGGGGGGGGGGGGGGGGGG
>CANYLF010566485.1:0-10465 GCA_948193215.1 Bocquillonia castaneifolia | reverse complement strand
ATTTTGATTTTTTTTATTTTCACTTATAATTATTAAATATATCTTTAATTTTCACCATTTTCCACTAAAATTGAAAATCATTTTTAATTTCCACCCATTTTTATTTGAGGAGTCATCATCCCAAGTGCTCTTGAAGGCTTTTCTTTTCGACTTTGGACAATCCGACTTGAGGTGTCCATGCCTTCCATATCCATGGCAAGTGAGCTTGTCACCCTTCTTCGAAGTAGGCATTCTTGAGGATTTCTTACCATCCCTTCTTTCATTTGTTAGCACCTTGATCTTGTATAGAAGTTTGACAAGTTCCTCTTCCTCTTCATCACTCTCCTCCTCATCCTCACTAACTTCATTGCTCTCAAAACCATCACTTTCAATAGACTCATGGTGATTGGTCTTGAAAGATAAAGTCTTCTTCATAATAATAATAAAATAAATAAATAAATAAAATAAAAAAATATTTGATTTTGGTAGGAAAATGTGGGACTGATAATCTAATTGGGTAACCAATTAAATGAATCAATCAATCAATTGGGTGATCATATGATTAATTTATTCAATGATCTGATTTATTTAATTTGATCCTTTGTGCCTTACTATTGGAGAAATAAGTATTAAGATTGGTCCAATTATTGAACCGTATTCATCATTAGGCGCCCCGAGCCACTTCTATGACCTGCATCCAAAAAATAGGTGTCTACAGTATTATCAAGTGTATGGACCAAATAAAGAGTGAGTTGGGGATGCTCTAATATAATTGTTTCTTCTTTTTTCCAATTTTAACCATTATTTACACATAGCATTTAATAATCATTTTAAAACAACTATTCATTTAATAGGATTAGAATAGTCTTTTAAACGTTATTTCACTTATTTTCTTAAAATGTGTGTAATAACTTTAAAAGACATGATAAAAAAATGGAGGAAGTACACTTTACTTTCACTGTACTTTTAGTACTATGCCCGTATTGTCACGACCCAAAATCGGGTTACGTAACTGGCGCCAGGGAACGAGAAAGATATATGCTACCGGAACCCGTGACTACCCTAAAACCTGATAAACATCATATATAACATAATATGCCAGAATTAAATATTCTGGTTCCACACAAATCAATATAATCATGCTAATAATAAACATGTATAGTTCATAATAATTGTCTAAAATCATAACATAACCAGCATAATAGCTGGAGCCTCACTGGGTTATAACCATCCAAACATAAACAAATCAATCATAGATAACATATCATAACATCATAATAATATTACATGTCCGATAAAACCACATAGTAATCATCCTAACACAATATGCTACTACTGCAGCTACTAGATTATATACATTCGAATATTAGTACTTCAACGTACTCAAAATTTACCGGTGAAGAAGAAGACCGGCGTAGAAGTTTAGTGACAGAGGTCTGATGAGAATCCTAAAAAATAAATTGAGGGGAGTCAGACCTTACTGAGTGAATTAAGTTCATACTTATAAAATGCAACCTAATACATACAAGCACACATCATAAATATTATAAATAATACTATACATACAGTCACACAGATGCATGTTTCAATTATAACATATAAGGCAGAGGATTGAGATAGAACACCTATCAGACTTCTACCCCAACCCTACTCACAACAATTCACTTATGTCCATGTGGGTCTCCTTTCCAATATATCACATCTGGTGCCCGGGAAACCCTCACCGAGCAAGCCTGAGAATATAAATGCAACTGCCGCCCGTGAAGCCCTCACCGAGCAAGCCGCAGTGCAAACAAATAAAAGGATCGGCGCCCGGGAAGCCCTCACCGAGCAAGCCCCGTCCTACACTAATACCATACCACATGCCTGACTCCTGTGTGCACACAGCCTGGTGACACCCACCAGGTAGCTCGTCCCATAACGATCCTCTAACCGTAAACACAACAATTCACAGTAATAATCATAGAGAATGCATAACATATATATATGTAGATATATATGATGATGATGATGATGATGATGATGATGATGATGATGATGATAATAATAATAATAATAATAATAATAATATGCATTATGTTATGAACATGTATAATATGTTTATTATGATATAATGAAAATAAATCTAACAGAAATTCATAAGCATGAAATTAACTCACAAGACGAGTGTGCGCCTCCGTGCGCTCCTGAACCACCAGCTCTGTCTCTGGCTCCGCTAATCTCTACAGAATATATATAAAAGAATATAATTTAGATTAAGGACATAACCTAATTCCTAATTGATTCTAGATTACTATTTAAAGATCGAAACCTATATCATCAACCTACGATTATAAACGCATTATATTACTTAATCCGTTTAATCCGATATCACATTTTATGGGAAAATTTGACAGAACCTTCCCTATAAAATGGACATCTTTCCACCAAAGTAGAGCCTATCCTGCATAAAAAACAACACTTTTACATTCACAGCTAATTGCCAGGCCTACCAATTTAGCCGGACTTACCAAACACAACAGTTACAGCACTTAACCAACATCATCTATATTTAATTATTTATCGAACTTCTTGCAAAATTTTCTATCTATTAATTATACTTTTTTTAATGTCCAAACAATCCTCAACAGTCCGAGAATCCAATATTCAGTTACACGGTCTAAACAGTCCTAATATCCAATTAATTAATGCGATTATTAAATTAATCCGTTTAAACCCCAATTCGAGTTAATTATAACTTATATAACATGCTTATAACATAAATAACATCCAAACAATTAAATTAAATGCCTAACACACATTTTGAGGAATTCCATAAACCGCTAATTTACTTCTGGGATTTTTAATTTACAAACCATACATTATTTGTCTATTAGTCCTTTATTAAAGTTGCTCGAAATAATTTTTGAGAATTTTTTAAAAATATTTTAGAGACTATCTGAGGTGGGGCCCACAACCACCGCAAACGGTGACGCGTGGGACCCACGCTCGGTAGCCTGTGGTGGCCATTTGGCCACCAAAAAGTGTAGATTTTGTCGCAACTCACCGAGGAAGCCTCCTATGCCACTCATGCACCGCTCCTTTGCCAAGAAACTCTGGATCGTAGCCTTGAAGGCTGACGGCAATCCAAACTCCGTTCACAGTCCTCCGTACACAGTCAGCGTCGCGGTCTGACTCAAAACCACTCTACTCCCACCGGTGATGATGATTGTGTAATCAATTTCAAGTGAAGATGGCTGGAACATCGTGGACGATGGTGACCGCCTTTGCTGGAACTTCCAAAGGTCGTTTCTCTGTTACCAGTTAATAACTTTTAGGGAAAAAGGTATGGGGAGGTAAAGGAAGCTATAAGCTTCAAAATGGTACCAAGCTCGCTGTTAATGGTGGCCTAGATCGTCAACGGTGAACGGAAATAATCAAGTCGAGCTATAGTAGCCATTTCCAGAGAATTTAGGGGCTCAATAGTAGTTTTCAAGAAAGTTTTTCTGTCACAATCTAGTCCCTGACAGATTAGGGGCTATATATAAACAAGTTTTCAGGTTTTTCAATTAGGTCCTTTTCTCCAATTAAATTTTATTCTTAACTCGGTTTTTACCTAAATTTTTACGATAAGCTCGGGAATATATTTTACACTTTCAATAAAAATTTTAGCTCAAACGGACATCCATAGCTACCACTTTAAATTTTTAAAGAATTAATCTTAATTAATTAATTCCCAAATTAAATTTAATTAAATTGGGAAATTACGGGTATTACATTCTCTCAACCTTAAGATATTCATCCTCGAATTTAAACATACCTCATTGTAAAACAAGTGGGGAAACTGTTCCTGCATATCCTTCTCCAGCTCCCAGGTACAATCTTCAACAGAATGATTCCTCCATACCACTTTCACCATCGAGATTGACTAGGATCGTAACTGTCTCATTTGGTGATTAATAACAGCCACTAGGGACTCGTCATATGTCAAATCTTCCCCATTCTCAATATCATCTGTCTGGATCACATGTGATAGGTCTGAAATGTACTTCCTCAACATAGATACATGAAAGACTGGATGGATTCTAGATAATTCTGGTGGTAAGGCCATTCTGTAAGCCACATCACCAACTCTAGCCTTGATTTCATATGGTCCCACATGTCGAGGAGCTAGTTTACCCTTCTTGCCAAATCTCATCACACCCTTCATAGGTGACACCTTCAAAAATACCCAATCGCCAACCAGGTCCAGAAAGCTACCTCTCACCAATATCCCAACACAACGAGGATCTGCACTTCCTACCATACAATGCTTCAAACAGTACCATTTCAATGCTGGCATGATAGCTGTTATTGTAAGCAAATTCAATCAATGGAATGTTCAAATCCCAATAGCCACCAAAATCCATAGCACACATGCATAGCATGTCCTCCAAGGTCTGTATGGTTCTCTCAGACTGCTCATCAGTCTGAGGGTGAAAAGCTGAGCTAAAATCTAATCTGGTTCCCAAAGCTGACTGCAGCTCTCTCCAGAACATCGAGGTGAAATTCGAATCTCTATCTGACACAATGGACTCTGGAACCCCATGCGGACGTACTATCTCAGAGATGTACAGTTCAGCCAACTTCTGCACGGTATAGTTCTTCTTTACAGGTGTAAAGTGAGCTGACTTCATCAATCTATCAACAATCACCCAGATTGAGTTAAACCCACTTCGGGTACGAGGTAACCTGGTCAAAAAGTCCATCGTGATCATATTCCACTTCCACTCAAGGATAGGTAATGGTTGTAGTAATCCATAAGGTTTTTGATGCTCTAACTTCACTTTCTGACAAATCATGCACCTGGAGACAAACTCTGCTATATCCTTCTTCATTCCACTCCATCAGTACATGCTTTTCAGACCATGGTACATTTTAGTTGCACCTAGATGAACACTGTAAGGTGTATGATGAGCTTCTTCCATAATCTCCATCTATAGGTTATCAATCTTAGGGACACACACCCTAGTGCCCATCCTCAAAATACCTTCACCATAAACCCTAAACTCTTCTGTAGTACCTTGTTACACCTGGTATAGAATCTTCTATAACTCCGGATTCTATGACTGAGTTGTTTTCACCCTATCCAGAAACATATATCTTATTCTGAACTATGCTATTAAATATCCATGTCTATTCACCGACCATTATAATCCTTGATCAAATAGTTGATCAATCTCTCTATACATAGGTCTCCTTCCAACACTAATATGAGCAAGACTTTCAGTCGATTTCCTGCTCAAGGCATCCGCCACAACATTCGCCTTACCAGAATGATACATGATCTAACAATTATAATCCTTCAACAACTCCAACCATCTAGTCTATCTCATGTTCAGGTTACTCTGTTGAAATATATACTTTAGGCTTTTATGATCAGTATATATCTCATAGGGTACACCATAGAGATAATGCCTTCAAATCTTCAGAGCAAACACAATAGCTGCTAACTCTAGATCATAGTTACCAGATTCAGAGTTCGTTCCGATTCGTGGTACGGATTCAAAAATGGGATTCACCATTTTGAGGAAATGGGATACGATGGGGACATACTTAGTTAGTTTGATTTGGATACGAGATACGGTTTGGGATACAATAATTTTTTTTCATATAATTAAACTATTACAGTATGCTAATTATAAAATTAAGAAAAATTTAATAAAACAAGAAATAGATATTTAAGTAATTAATAATAAGTTGTTTTAAATATCTTGTATATTTTTTTAAAGTTATTGATGGATAATTAGAATGTTGGAGACTTATTAGTTTCCTATCTATAACCAATTAACAAAAGATAATTTCTAATACAACTCACCAGTTATAATTATTTTCTTTATATAATATTTATCTCTTTTATTATAAGTATAATCAATCGCTCGTCATTCTAGTCCTGATTTCTTCTATCTTCCAGATTATTTCTTCCACATTTTTTTCTGTCATTCTTTTCTCATATTCCTCAGGTTATCATAATCTTTTTTCTATTCGATTTTCTTTTTTGTAACTTATAAAATTTGAGAAAAAAAACTCAAGGTGAGGAAACGAAATACATGTTTCCGTTGCTCCGGATTTGAGTTTCGATGGTAATTGGGTATGCATTTTTGATACGACATTTTTGATATAGAGTTCGCTGGTCTGGACACCGTTTTCTGTAACTATGCTCCAGATCGTGGGTAGGGTAATTCCTTTCATGGTTCTTCAACTGTCTAGAAGCATAGGCCACTACATGCTCATTCTACATCAACACACACCCTAAACCGACTCTAGAAGCATTACAGTACACAGTAAATCCATCAGTCCCAGAAGGTAAGGTCAACACAAGTGCTGTAGTCAACCTATCCTTTAGCAACTGAAAGCTGTTTTCACAAGCTTTATCCCATTCAAACCTGACACTCTTCTGAGTTAACCGTGTTAATGGTGCTGCTATCTGAGAAAAGTCTTACACAAATCTCTGATAGTAGCCTGGTAAACCTAGAAAACTTCTGATCTCTGTGACTGTGGTTGGTCTAGGCCAATCTAATACTACTTCAATCTTCTTTGGATCAACCTGGATTCCTTCCTTAGACACCACATGCCCTAAGAAAGTCACACTGTCTAGCCAAAATTCACATTTAAAGAATTTGGCATACAACTGCTCCCTTCTTAAAGTCTCCAACACCATCCTCAAATGTTGTTAATGTTCTTCCACACTCCTAGAATATACCAGGATATCATCAATAAAAATGATTACAAACCGATCTAGAAATGGTCTAAACACTCTGTTCATAAAGTCCATAAAGGCTGCTGGAGCATTAGTCAACCCAAAGGATATAACTAGAAACTCATAGTGGCCATATCTAGTCCGGAATGCAGTCTTAGGAACGTTTTCTTCTCTAATCCTCAACTAATGATAATCCGATCTCGAATCAATCTTGAAAAGCATTAGGCACCTTGCAGCTGATCAAACAAGTCATCAATTCAGGAAAGTGGATACTTGTTCTTGATTGTCACCTTGTTCAACTCTCTGTAATCAATACAGAGTTGGAGTATACCATCATTCTTCTTCACAAATAAAATAGGTGCACCTCAGGGAGAAATACTGGATCTAATGAAACCCTTGTCAAGTAGCTCCTATAACTGCTCTTTTAGCTCCTTCAACTTAGTTGGGGCCATTCTATACAGTGGTATAGAAATAAGAGCGGTTCCAAGTACAACATCAATGCAGAATTCAATCTCCCTGTCAGGTGGCAATCTTGGTAACTTTTCTGGAAACACATCCTAATATTCACATACTACTGGCACATCACTCACATCATCTGCTTCCAGTGTTGTATCTCTAACAACTGCCAGAAATCCCTAACATCCACGCCTAAGCAGCTTCCTAGCTGTAATTGTAAAAATCAAGTTCTGAGGCATCACACATTTCTCACCTCTGAACTTAAACTCTTCATCTCCAGGCATTCTGAATATCACTTCTTTCATTCTACAATCCAAGGTAGCATAATGCTGGGACAACCAATCCATCCTTAGGATCACATCAAAATCCATCATATCTAGCAATATCAAATTTGCCATCATTTTTCTATCTTCAATCCTCACAGTGCATAGTGGGAAGATGATGTCAGTGACTAGAGCTTCGCTCAAAGGAGTGGCCACTGACAAAGGAGTTAACATCCTAATTCCTCTACACCCCGTTCTCAGTGCAAAAGCAGGAGAGATAAAAGAATGTGTAGCACCAGTGTCAAACAAGATAAAGGCATCAGTATGACATACCGAGATAGTACATGTGACAACTGCATTCAAAGTCTGCGCATCCTGTGGTGTGAGAGTAAACACCCTGGCCTGGCCCCCACCAGGTTATTGTAAAGTAAAAGCTTGACCTATTCCTCTGCCATTAGCCCTACCACTAAATCTACCACCATTTCTGCCTCCATACCCTCGGCCCTACTGGCCTGTCATCTGAAATCCACCCTGAGAAGGGCCTACCTGATAAAGTCCTGTTTAAAAAAGGGTCGAGTACTGGGATCGTGGCTGAATTGGCAACTATGCCACACTGGATACCGAAGAAGCTAGGTGAAACTGAATTTGACCCGGAAAAGGATAGAATGGATAATTCTTCATAAAATGTCCTGGCTGCCCACACCTGTAACATGCATTTTGGGCTAGGTGACATAGTCCTTGATGAACTCTGTCACAATTCTGGCAAGAATTGGGGCCAGAACTATAGCTACTATATCCAGTATTGCTGTACCCTACACTCTACCCACTGCTACTGCTAACAGCTCTTATCTATAAACTGCATTACCACCTCAACCATGCATGCCTCTGTTGTGTCCCCTATAACCATAATGTACTCGCTAGGATGATCTAGCCTGACCTCCTCCAAATCCCATCTGGAAAGTCCCCTGAGATTGCTACATACTCATACCGTATTGTCCTCCAGCATGGCCACTAGTCTGTCCTCCAGATCGAGAACTACCAGCACCAGCAGATCCAGGCACTACACGGTGCCTTTTAAGTCTCTTCTTTATAGACACCGCCTCCACATAAAAAGAATCCAAATCCTGCCCCTGAGTCCTCATACTAGCATATTCTGGCCCCAAACCAGCAACGTATAGGTGTACCATCTATGCCTCATCCTCAACCATAGGGCTTGCAAACCTCAGTAATTTCCTGAATCTGTAAGTATATTCAGAAACTGTCTGATTTCTCTTTTTGGAGATGGTCATCAACTGAACCCTATTCTGCATCTGGTATGCCATGTGCATATAATGCTGCTGGAATCTATGCTAAAACTCCTCCCAAGTAATGGTATCAATAATCAGTCTAATAGCGACTATAAACCAATCATGAGCTTCCCGCTCCATGCACGTCTCAACCATACGGATTCTTTGTGAGTCATTAGCAGCAAAAGATACCCTGCTTTGTATAATATTCAGATAATCCATAGGATCTCCTGATCCATCGAATGGTGCTCTGAAAGATCTGGCAAAAGTACTGATTGCCTCCAGATCAGAAACCTGTCTGACTACTAAAAAGCCTGAGCTATACCCCTAGCCATAGCCTCCACAGTAGCCTGGTCATTAGCTATAAAACCCTGTGCTGGCGGTTGCTCATTTCCACCCTGGGCACGTCGGCGCCTTCCATGATTCCTAGGTTTTCCTCTACGTCAAGGATGTGCAGGTTCCTTTTCCTTTGGAGGAACTTCCCCATGTTCTAAAGCAGCATCCTCTTCCTCTTCAGGTTGCTGCATACCTTGACGTCATTGTCGATTCATTCTGAGAAGCAAACTGGTAACTTTAGAAATAAACAAAAGTCCTAACAGCACGCTGAATTCTAGAAACAAGGAAAACTTAACAAAAACGATAAAGGATCCTATGTTGCAGTACTTTCAAGAAAGACTCTGACACTCTAAAGGAAATAAAATATGCATAAAACAAAACCATAAGCTCTGAAACCAACTTTGTCATGACCCAAAACCGAGTTACGTGACCGTCGCCAAGGAATGTGAAAGCTATATGCTATCGAAACTCGTGGCTAGCCTAAAACCCGATAAACATCATATATAACATAATATGCCAGAATTATATATTCTGGTTCCACACAAATCAATATAATCCTGCTAATAATAAATATATATAGTTCATAATAATCGTCTAAAATCATAACATAACCAGCATACTAGCTGGAGCCTCACTGGGTTATAACCATCCAAACATAAATAGATCAATCATAAATAACATATCATAACATCATAATAATATTACATGTCCGATAAAACCATAGATTAATCATCCTAACACAATACGCTACTATTGCAGCTGCTATATTACATACATCTGAATATTAGTACTTCAATGTACTCAAAATTGCCGGTGAAGAAGAAGATCAGCATAGAAGTTTAGTGACAGAGGTCTGATGATAATCCTGAAAAATAAATTGAGGGGAGTCAGACCTCACCAAGTGAATTAAGTTCATACTTATGAAATGCAACCTAATACATACAAGCACACATCATAAATATTATAAATAATACTATACATACAGTCACACAGATGCATGTTTCAATCATAACATATAAGGTGAAGGATTGAGATAGAACACCTATCAGACTTCTACCCCAACCCTACTCACAACAATTCACTTATGTCCATGCGGGTCTCTTTTCCAATATATCACATCTGGCGCCCAGGAAACCCTCACCGAGCAAGCCCCAGAATATAAATACAACTGCCGCTCGGGAAGCCCTCACGGAGCAAGCCGCAGTGCAAACAAATAAAAGGATCGGTGCCAGAAAAGCCCTCACCGAGCAAGCCCCGTCCTGCACTAATACCATACCACATACCTGACTCCTATGTGCACACAGCCTGGTGTCACCCACCAGGTAGCTCGTCCCATAACGATCCTCTAGCCGTAAGCACAACAATTCACAGTAATAATCACAGAGAATGCATAATATATATATATATATATATATATATATATATAT